>CAEGAG010178042.1:0-30185 GCA_903067065.1 Brachyrhaphis terrabensis
AGCAGATTTAGGAAACTCAATTTACCCGTTAGACAGAGAGCTGGAAGCACATCTCCCCTCTCAGAAGAGGAAGTAGGGAGAGAAGAGAGAGAAGGGGGTGGGGGATGTCGCAACAACGACACTCTCATAAAACAAAATGGGAGTTCATATTTTAGTCGTATTTTCACCAAAGTATTCATTTATTATCAGTTTCAAAACAAAACATAAAATTGGCAAACTAAATATTTAGCAAATTAAATGCTTAGTAAGATCCATCCATCCATCCATCCATCCATCCATCCATCCATCCATCCATCCCATCCCCTCCCCCAAGGCGTTCCCAGGCCCTCAGCGGAACATCGTCCCTCCAGCATGTCCTGGTCTCCCCCTCCTCCCGGTGGGACCTGAACTCCTCACCAGGGATACGTCCATCCTGACCAGATACCCGAGTCTCAACTGGCTCCTCTCGATGTGGAGGAGCAGCGGCTCTACTCTGAGGTTAGCTCCCTAGCTCTAAGTTAGGGAGCTAACATATCCGTCTCAGTCCATGTATCGATCTGTAGCACGTTTCTCCAAGCTCTCTAGAGAAGCAGTAGCGCATACTTGTGACGTCATTAGCGATACTAGAGTATCTTAAAGAGACACTACACAATTATGGCTGTTACAGTGTCCTGGTGCCAAGAGGTCATATGGACACCCTTATGCCTGAACATGGTGTTCGTCATGGACAATCTGTGACGAGCACAGAAGTCCAACAACAGAAGACACTTGAGTTCAGACCGAGGGACGTTCCTCCATTGTCCCCCAGCAGAACAAGGGCGTCCCCAGGAGGGGCTCTCTAGTACCAAGGGTAGATCAATAAGTTAAATGTTTAGCATTTAACTTTATAGTAAAGCTAAATGCTAAACATTTAGATATTTTGCTTCAAGAGAGTGTTTCTATTTTTGGTCTCAGTTGAATATTTAGTTTGAAGCTGAGATGTTAATAAATGAATATGAAATCCTATTACAGGTTAAATAATCCAGATTACTGCTGTTCATTTGTGACCAACTTTAAAATGGTGACTCATAAAAACATGACATCAGCAGTCTGTCGGTCACTGATTCAGAGTCAGGACTTGAACTAGGCCGCTCCAGAACTTAAATCTGTTCAAATTGTTTTTTGAGTTGATGTTTTTATTTAGTTTTGTTTGAATATATTTTTGGGATAAAAGATTTTATGGAATTTTTTCTTTTATCTGCTGCCTTTCATTTTATCAATTTGTATATTTTCTCAGCTGTATAACTGTTTTGTTTGTAATGAAATTATTAAATATTTAAAAAAAAAAGAAAAACAAACAACAACAAAAACTGCCAGGGTGTGAAGACTTTCCTGTGTCCTAATTAAAGTAAACTTTGTGGATCATTGCCTTTAATTTCCTGTCGGCTCAGTTACCGTCTGCATGTGACACCTGTGGATGAACGCTGCCTTTCAGGTCCGAACCGGACCGGAACCGAACCGCCTCCTGCTTTTATTAGCAGGTCAGGAAATCTGTGGGCTTAGAGAATCAGCAGAGGCTGAAACAGGAGCTGGAGGTGAGGAAGATGAAGATGATCAAGTTTAAATTAAGTTTTACAGACTCCAGTCTGTCTCCCCTCGGCGTCCATCTTGGAAGGCCTTCCTCCCTTATCCCGCCGGAGTCTTCCTCATGACTCATCCGTCTCCATGGAAACGGGCTCTCCGTGTTCCTGAGCGGCGGCCATGATGCCGCCATCCGCAGGGGAACAGCGCCCTCTGCTGTAACCAGCCAGGAAGCACCGATTATAACCTCAGAGACCGGTGGCAGAACGCAGCGAGGCACCGGAACCGGAACCGGAACCAAGACTGGAACTGGAACCAGAACCAGGACCTCTGATCTGGGTCAGCTCCACAGTTTGGAAATGTGAAATCTGTCATCGGATGGTTTATTAGTGAACCGGCTCAAAACTACGGTGGCCCTGAGGTCCAAACCACTTCAGCAAATTGAAAGCACAATTACAAATTACAAAAGCGAAACAACATGAAGGAAACAACGTAAAGGATGAAAAAAAACAACCCTGAAATGAATCCAGGTGATGTGCTGATTTTCCTCATCCAATCTTACATTTTAAACATTGAGTTGGGGAGGAAAAAAAATCAAACACTAAATGAATTTGACCCTTTTTTTTTTTTGCCACAATTCTTCAGGCATTTGCTACAAAACAAAAGTAAAATTGAAGGCAAAGTTTAAAAGAAGATTCTGGACTTTCTGCAGTCTTGGTCATATTTCAGTTTCAGTGAAATGCAAACTTGCATCATCCACCAAAGCCATGAATCTTTAATGTTTTAACGAACTTTAAAGCCAGAGTAACTTCCGGTTCAAACGTAAAAACGAGCTGCAGTCCATCTCCCACTGGGACATACCTCTTCCGGTTCCTTCATGCTGTCGCGCTTTTGTTATTTGTAATTGTGCTTTCAATTTGCTGAAGTGGTTTGGACCTCAGGGCCACCGTACAAAATGGTTCATTAAACGTTTTGAAGGCTCTGTATTCCCTCCATCTGGGCCGGGGTTAAAGGTCACCGTTCTTCCAGATGGGGTTCTTCCTCAGCCGGTTCCTCTCTTCAGTCAGACCGGAACCAGTAATGTCCAGATAAACCAGTGAAAACAATAATGGCCCGTACGGGGATCGAACCCGCGACCTTGGCCAACTAGTGATGTGTCGGTCGCGAACGATCCGGCTCTAAGAGCCGGCTCTTTGAAGTGAACGATTGGAACCGGCTCCACAATGGGAGCCCCCCCTCCCCCCCGCCAACATAAAATATATGGGGAGCCGACAGAGCCGGCTCTCCACAGTAAGAAGAGCCATTAGAGCCGCATCTCGAAAAGGAGCCGAAAATCCCATCACTATAACCAACTGAGCTAACCGGCCCGATGACGACACAAAGCGCCTGCTGTGCAGTTAAACATGAGCATGCGCAGTTCCCCGTTTCAAAAACAAAAAGTTCTGGTTTCCCTCCGAGTCTCAGAACATCTGCAGCTTAAAGACAAAATAACGCAATAAAATCGAACTAATTAAAAACAGGAGGAAGCTAAAAATAAAGATGGATTCATGTCCACATTTTGTTCTGGTACCAGCTGACCGGGTCCTCTGAACATGGACCGGGCCTTTATATAAATAATAACAGTAGAACCTCAGCAGCTGCTCCGGGACGCTTCTGGACCCGAACCGAGTTCAGTTAAACACGTGTGATCAGAATGGACCTCAGGGTCATAATTATACATACACCCACAGAGATCCAATGTCTGCATTCCTCTAATGGGCTGGTTTCCCGTTCAGCTGGGTCTGTTTGGATCACAGTTCTGTTGGAGACCCATCGGGGTCCAACTGGGTCCCTACACACCATGATTGGCATCGTGGACTGGGAGGGTTCCGACCCGGTCCAAAGTTAACAGCTCAGGCTGGACTGAGACGAGTCAATCTGGACACACAGCAAAATGAGCTGCAAACACAGCAATGATGCAAACTCCCAAACAGAAAAACATTCAGATAAAAAGGAAAAACGCTCTGAAGAAAAAATATTGCAGCAACAGGAAACAAGCAACAGAGAAGATTCAAACAAGTCCTCCAGACCACTAGGGGGAGTCTGGAGCAGGTAACATCACCTTTATGAATATAATACAAGTAGTACAACAGGCTTCACAGTGGTGCAGTTGGTAGCACTGTTGCCTTGCAGCAAGAAGGTCCTGGGTAGGGTGACCAGACGTCCTCTTTTTCCCGGACATGTCCTACTTTTCAGACCTAAAAAATGTCCGGGGGGAATTTAAAAATCTTCCGGGATTTTGGTCAACTGCCTCCAAACACATTACATAGCTTACAGTGCATTGTGATTACCATTAATGTCACTGGACATGTGGAGGGAGAGAAAGTGTCCTCCTTTTCAGAAACCCAAATCTGGTCATCCTAGTCCTGGGTTCGATTCCCGGCCCTGAGCATGGTGGTTCTCTCCAGGTTCTTCAACTTCCTCCCACAGTCCAGAAACATGACTCAGTGTGTGCATGGTTGGTTGTCCTGTCTGTCTCTGTGTTGCCCTGCGATGGGCTGGTGACCTGTCCAGGTGACCCCGCCTCTCGCCCAAAACGTCTCGCTGGAGAGGCAGCAGCACCTCCCAAAAAAGAAAAGGGATGGATGGGTGAAGTGCAACTCACCTTTGTTTCTCCTGGTCATCCTGTCTTTCCTGACCTCCTCTGCAGATGCAGAAACCTGATAATAATGCGCCATCAGTTGATCGGCTCCACCTAGAGGCCTGGAGGACTTTTGTTTAGTCAGCAGGTTTCATACTAGTGGGTCAAGTAGAACCTCCAGACTCTTCAGCCTGACCTCAGAACCAGCAGCTAGTTGGACCCAGCCGGTTCTGATGCGATCCAAACAAGTCAGAACTGGTTCTGGAATGGAGAATGAAGGCCAACACTGATCATCTGGAGCAGTGTAGAAACTCTGGTCTGATCCAGGAAACCAACCAGTTGAGATTAACTGCGCCGAAAGCTGGCTAATGGCTACTTTAGCCGTCTGAGCCTGTATGTAAATTTATGAGCTTGTGTGGATCAGAGTGAATGGAGACCCGGTTCCAACCTGCAGAACCTGATTACCCTCATCTGATGGAAACAGAAACTCAGCCAACCAGTAGAAACAGAAACACGTTTATTCAGCAGCCAAAACAGGAAGTCGGGTGGAAACTGGACTGGGTTCTCTCCATGTTTGTCTGAAACAACAATAATCAGAGCTATTTACACATCAGGCGGCTGCAAACAGCCAATCATAATCATCGTCATCGTCTGAGTGGGGGCGGGGTCATGGGATGAATCCGGGTGTCGGTCCATCAGGACGAACGGCGGCCTCTCCTCCGGCGGAACCGGGGGGCCTTCAGTTCTCTAGGAACGCCACGTAGTCAGTGAGGCGGCCCAGCTGCTGCTCGTTAGGAACCAGCGATACAGGGGGCGGGTCTGGAGAGAGAGAGGGGCGAGCAAGTCAGGGGGTTTCCACCATCTATCTGCAGCCCCGCCCCCACCTGTTACTGCCCAGAGCAGGGGGTTGAGATAATGTTTGCCCTCTAGCGGCTGTTTTAGACACTGAATCCTAATAAACATAAATGTATGAAAAGGAGCCAGAGTAGAAGAGTGTGTGATTTAATGGGAAACGACGCCCCCTACCTGGCTTCTTGGGCATTACCATCCTGGTTGCTGGGTCGGCCTGCCAGCCTTGACTCACCACACCTGAGAGAAACGAGGGAAAGCAGGATGAGACCATGAAAACCCCACAGACGCTACAAGAAGTAGCCTCACCCTTCACCGCCTCCTCCACCGTGTAGCCCACGAAGGCAGCAAAGTCTTCGGCTGTGATGGAGGTGTAGGCCTGCGCCACCAGGCTGTAGGCCCGCTGCCTGCTGCTGTCTGTGGACAACATCATGGTGAGGAGGAGGAGGAGGATAGCCATCATCTTCATCATGTCTGCTAAACGAGCCGCAGCTCGTCACTCATCACAGTCAGGAGCCGACAACGGCTCAAATTGTTCATTTCACACCTTCGAACGGATTCAGGCCGCTTCCTGCCCGACAGGCCGCTTCCTGTCCGACAGGCCGCTTCCTGTCCGACAGGCCGCTTCCTGCCCGACAGGCCGCTTCCTTTCCGACAGGCCGCTTCCTGCCCGACAGGCCGCTTCCTGCCCGACAGGCCGCTTCCTGTCAGACAGGCCGCTTCCTGTCCGACAGGCCGCTTCCTGTCCGACAGGCCGCTTCCTGCCCGACAGGCCGCTTCCTGCCCGACAGGCCGCTTCCTGCCCGACAGGCCGCTTCCTGCCCGACAGGCCGCTTCCTGCCACTAAAGTTACTAAAGTGAATCAGAAGAAAACAAGAAGTTTAAACTGAACTCAGACGGTTTTGGTTTGGCTAATATGTTAGCATCCAAGAAGCTCCTCCCACTTTTAAACCGGTTTCTGTTTTCAACCAAACTTAAAGGGCCAGATCACATTATTTAATTTTCTGAAGCCAAAGTTTCTTCATTTAAGGTCATTTTTATGCTACATTATTTCCAGAATGTGAAGCAGCTGGAGCTAAAACTGGAGTCCTGATAGAACTGAATGTTTTGACCTTGAATGCTGATGTTATTGTTCAGTTTTACTTCTGTTCTCTCAGCAAATGGTCTTTAGTGTCTCTGTGCTCCAGGTAAAGATGAATCATGTCAGGATTAATCATAATGATTCTGAAAATGATCTTTCGACCCCCAGTTGGAGTCTGGCGGCCCTCCAGAGGGTCCTTGTGCCCCACGTTGGGACTCTGGAGGCAGCAGTGGATTTTATTCAAGGTTATCAGAGAAAAAAAAGATAAATATATGCCGCACTTTTCAGATTTTGGAACAGAACCTGAACCTCAGGAACGGGGTCACCGGGGTCACCTGGAGCATCAGCTCCTTATCAGGTGAGCGTAGAGGCTCCTCAGACACGCCGACATGTTCTGCTGTCACCGCCGTGGCCTCTCAGGCTCGGTTGCCTAGCAACGGCTCTCTGTGTACCAACAGAGATCTGGCAGCCGGAAAGTTTTCCACCAGGACGATCGATAAGAGCTGGCCGGAGCCGCACTGAGCATGCTCAGAACAGAAGGTCACTCTGCGTGTCACTTCCTGTGTCTGAGCTCAGCGACCAGCTGGACGACGATTTTAGCTCAGAGTCAGTCGGGTCAGAGCTGCTGAGCAAGAAGAACTCCATGAGAGGAACCGGACCGGCCCGGCTATTCCTGGACGCTATCGCCCCCACACACACAACACACACCTATCACTAACACTCTTCCTGAAATAGCCCAGACTGTTCTCCAGCAAAGGCAACACTGCTGCAGGCTTTTAATAACCTGCTTTGGGTCCCAACAGAACCAGAACCAGAACCGGACCATGGATTAACTTCACACAGCTTTATTACCAGTACAGACTGACTGGGATTCCAGCAGCGCATCAACAACCAGAAGCTACAAACATTTCTAACCTTCAATACAAAAGTATAAAAAGACGTAAAGAGTCTGTGTCTCAGTCCTGATGGACGCCTCCGTCCCCCTCCATCTTCCTCCGTCCCCCTCCATCTTCCTCCGTCCTATTCTTCCTCTTCCTCCTCTGCGTCCTCGTACTCCTCGTCATCCCCGGTTCCGAAGTCCATCTTGGCCAGCACGGCCTCCACCGGCTCCGTGTTGAGGGTGAAGTGGTCCATCTTCTCAAAGCCGGGTTCTGGCCGCTCTTCGCCCAGCGAGGCCTTGGCGGCGTCCCGGGTCCGGCCGATCAAGCCCTTGGAGGCCAGCAGGAACTCGGCGGCGCCGCTCTGCTCCAGGGCGCGCACTGCTGTGTCCGTCAGCTCGGAGCTGGCCTGCAGCCGCTCGCCGTAGCGCTGGGCCAGCGCCCGCAGCGCCGCCACCTTGTCGTCCTGCTCGCGGCCCAGCTGCTCCAGCAGCACCGCCTTGCGCTCCTCCAGCACGGCGTACAGCAGGTCGAAGCGCTCCGCCAGGCCCTGCTTGGCGCGCTGCGCGTTCTCCTGCACGGCGCGCCCGGCGTCCTCCATCTGGTGCAGCAGCGCCTGCAGCCGACCGTTGCTGGCCACCAGCGCGTCGATGGCGTTGCTGAGCTCGGCCTTCTGGCTCTGGTAGACGGCGGCCAGCGGCGCCACCTCGCAGTCCTTGTGCTGGCCGAACACCTTGCACATGGAGCAGGTGGGGCGCTGGCAGCTGACGCAGTAGATGTTGATGCGCTCGTCCTCGTGCTCCGGGCAGAGCGGCTCCTTGGCCTCCTGCGCCTTCAGCGGCTCGCCCTCGCCCTTCCCCTCCTGCTGCTGCTTGTAGATGTCGATGATGTTCTCCACCAGCAGGTTGCGCTGCAGGCCATGCACGCCGTGGCGGTCCAGCACCACCTCGAAGCGGCAGGTGGGGCAGCGGAAGACGCCGCCGGAGAAGCGGTAGGGGTTGCGGGAGTCGTAGAGGTCGCTGGCGCAGCCGCGGCACAGGTTGTGCTGGCAGGGCAGGATGACCACCGGCTTGGTGAACATGTCCAGGCAGATGGGGCAGCTCAGCTGCTTCTCCAGGCTGTCCATGGGGCTGGGCGGCCGTACCACCGAGCCCGTCCTCTGGAGGTCCATGTCCTTGGGTCTGGTTCTGGATCTGGGAGAGACGAGACGCTGTGCTGCTGCGGGTCTATTCTGGTCCGCCAGCCGGCCAGCCGGCCTTTATATGAGCCTCCAGACAGACACCCGATCCACCAGAGCGCATTCCTGCCTGGACATTTTCACAGAACCCCCCCGCCCCCGCCGTGGAGACAAAACGGGGAGGGGGGACCGGGACAAACAGCCAACATGTGACCAGAGAGGCTCAGCAATAAACACAACATGATGTTTTCCAAAACAAAACACCTACAGGAAATGTTTTCAGTCTGAGCAACAAACAAGCTGAACCACAGATTGAACAACCGACTACCGACCAACCAACAACCAACCGACCGACTACCAAGCAACCAACAACCAACCGACCGACTACCGACCAACCAACAACCAACCGACCGACTACCAAGCAACCAACAACCAACCGACCGACTACCAAGCAACCAACAACCAACCGACCGACTACCAAGCAACCAACAACCAACCGACCGACTACCAAGCAACCAACAACCAACCGACCGACTACCAAGCAACCAACAACCAACCGACCGACTACCAAGCAACCAACAACCAACCGACCGACTACCGACCAACCAACAACCAACCGACCGACTACCAAGCAACCAACAACCAACCGACCGACTACCAAGCAACCAACAACCAACCGACCGACTACCAAGCAACCAACAACCAACCGACCGACTACCAAGCAACCAACAACCAACCGACTGACTACCGACCAACCAACAACCAACCGACCGACTACCAAGCAACAACATCCAACTACAAAAATAAAACCAAAAACTGAACACAGCTTCCAATGATCAGATGTTTAACAACCAATAATCATCATCATCATCAGTGAGCTAACTATTCAGTTTGATGCACTAACATTAAAGCTCCAATAATCAACATTAACTTCACTAATGCTAAAAGCACTTAGGAGAAGCTAATGCTAAAATGCTATACCAAGACATAGCAGAAGCTAATGCTAAAGTGCTAATCATTAATATTAGTTCTGCTAACACTATAGCGTCATACCACACAGTAACACGCTAAGTTCAAGCCACCATGTGTCAATGACTCAATATGCTACAATGTAGCATATCGCCCTCAGCAGGCTCAAATGTGTCATTACACTCCTTCCTGTACGGTTTGTGTTTCAGGAAGTGATTCTTTCCACTCCTGTTTCAGTTTATAGTTGTTGAGTTTTGCTAACTGTCACAGATTTAGCCTGACTGACCCCAGTTAGAAACCATGCAGACATCAGGACATTTTAAAATGTTCGCAACAGAACTACAGCAATGCATTCTGGGTTCAGAATATACGTTATTTGCTGCGCCGCATCATGGCTGGAGAATGTAAGGAAACAAAGCTTCTGCGTAATCAGACTTCACCCACTTCAAAATAAGAGCATGAGTAGAAACATCCTGAAGGATTTTAAACAGCCAATGAGCAAAACTTCAAAACAAATGTTGAACTTTATTCATCTGAAAGTTTAAAAACAGCCAGGTAAATTAGAGCTTTAGCATTTATCCAGAAAAATGTATTGAGAGGAAGCTAAGATCGCTAGGCGTTTTCAAAGGTAGCAAAAATGCTAAACATAAATTAGCTCCACTGTTAGCAGATCAGCGGACGTGTGTCCAGCGCTGCTGTGGCGTTTACAGGTGAGTTAGCACAACGCCAGGGCAGAAAGGCACCAGCAACAACCTCAGAGGAGCAACTGTTGCTGCTCAACAACCTGAGAGGCTTCAGTTTAGAGGAAGGTCATCCTCCCAGAAACACAACCATGATCAACAAGTACAATCCTGAAACGTCTGAAACGAGTCAAACTGTGGAATAAATTAATCAGAAACTAAAACATTAACAAATCAAATGTTTACTTGAACAGCTTTATTAGAGCTGCCAGCTGTTACCAAACCGTCTGATGAAACTCTGTTTATGACATCAACAGCAGATCAACATCCAGAGAAGTTATTTTAAACTGTTGCACAACCAACAGCAGCGCCACAATCACTCAGGACGCAATAAACTGCTGCTGACGTCTGCAGGAGAAAACCCCGAGATCACAGCGATGCGGCAGGAGGCTAGCCTTGCAGCTAGCTGCTGTAGCTAACCCTGCAGCTAGCTGAGGAGCAGCTGCTCAGTGATGTGTCTGACATGCTGAAGTGTTTTCCTGCATGAAGTTACCTCTGAGGGCCTCCATGACAGGAAGGATATTCTCGGACCACTGGTGGGCTGCGATGGCCGTGTAGATTCCCGGGAAGTCTCTCTGCCAAATGCGCTGGCCGACGGCCCAGATAGCTGCTAGCTCAGGGTTAGCCTGCAGCCGAAAACAAGACAGAAGCCTTCAGCAACCAGAGACACGTCTCCATGCAGCTGGGAGTATTTAGGATTTTCACTGCTGTGTCTGACAGCTGCTCTGTTCAGCCTCACAAGAGACAGAGGACAGACATCAGCACTGCTGAGACACCTGCAGTTTCCACACAGCTGCTAGCTTAGTTTGAAACTTACTTTCCAGGATTTGGGCTGAATATTCATGTTTTTAATTTCCTCCATTTCATAGTGAGCAGCTCTTCTAGCCTTTACGGTAATCCTGTTCAGTGGCTTTTACTAATATGGCTCTCTGCCCAGGGTGGCATGTCACCAGGGTCAGCACGAGCCTTCTGCTGTTTCCACAAATGTCAATATTTGTGCACAAAGTTAAATTTTGTGCAGATATTCAAAAACACATTTTAAGCAGAAATATTTTATTAGATTTTTCCTACTTAAGTTTCATATCTTCATATTCAGGATTTACTGATTATTTGTAACAATTCATACTTTATCACTATAGTTTTTAATCTGTCAGCCTGTTTATAAACAGATTGTTGCAGCTGCAGTAGCACTAGTTTAGCAGGAGTTGGAAATGGACCAGTGTCCCGAGTATTGCGACAGGTCCAGCAGAACTCTGACCAGAACCCGGTCCAAAAGACGTCTGAGCAAACTTACTGATTTTATGGCCTGAGGAATCCTCTTCCACAGATAGCGGGCGTTGTTCCTAGAGGTCAGAAACAATAGGACTCAGTCAACAGGAAGTTGAGCAGGAAACACAGGAAGCTCCACTGGTTGATGGGCAACGCTGCAATCCAGATGCTTAAAGGTTTGGTTATCAGGAATATTCTGATTGGGACCTGATTCTCTCTACATGGAGAGAGCAGGTCGCCATGGAAACGGTTTGATTTACACGCCCATTAGTCAGCGGGGGTAAATCCCAACATCAGCACTTAAAAGGAGATGCTTGCACAGCGGCCATTTTGCTTTACTTACATGTCGTTGTTGAGCAGATACAGCGCTAGCATCTGAGCGTAGACCTGGGGAGTTGCGATGCCCCCTGGAGCCTGGTGAAGGTAGTGCAGGTGGTTATTTCTATAGCTCTTCATTCATCAAGGATATTAGTGACCAAAGTTCCCCCAAAAAACGACATATAAAAGAAAACAGGTCTAAAACAAGGTGGATAAGACAGGAAGTGACATGTTTTAGGCATTCAGTGCCTGCCTGAATAAAAAGTCTTGAAGGAAGATCTGGTAAAACCTGATTCCTGAGTCTAGGTCACATCAACGTATGAACCGTCATTAAAAACAGCTTTTATGCGTTACCGTGGGTTCCAGGTTCCAGAATACCAGCTGAGAGACAAACAAATAACATTAAATTATTTTCTCCCCAACATAAAATGAGCTGAATCAACACTTTAACTGGTTTCATATGAGATCAGAAGCTCATATGCCCATCAGGTTTCCATGGAAACCAGTAAATAATGTCTGCCTTCATGGCTAGGATTCATCTGAAAATGAATCATTCAAGCTGCATGTCTTTCTGCTCAAAGCCAAATGTGCAGAACTGAGGGGATCCCAAACAGCTGACATGGTGCAACCGAGAGTCCAGTGGACATCGGAAATGATATGTGGAAATGTTTATTACTATATGTAAAGGTCATTATTATATATGTTTATCATATGTGGTTATGTTTATTCAGTAAAAAAAATGTTAATTATAAAAAAACATAACAGCAAACAGAGCGGCTGCTCCCTTTTATAAAAAGCCTTTTCTTTTTGTTTCGTCTTTTATCATTAAAATGAGACAAACTATCACTACTGCTTCCACATCATCACCGTGTTTGATTATTCTAAATCCCCGTTTGGTATGTTGGGGGTTTTACTGGATTTTCTTCTGGAATCGGGATGAATCGGTTCTTGTGTTGCTCCTGCCGTGTGGCTGGACACACGAACCGACCGAACCTGTTGGACTTTTATCGGCTCTGTGGTCACAGAGGTTTGGAAAATCATCGGACAATCCTTAAATCGTGCCGTGTGAACCAGACCTAAACCTCACCAGCTCTACTCCTCTCATCTCTCTCTCTGACTCTGGTCGCTATGGTAACGTTTACATATCCCATCAAAATAAGATACAGAGGCGCCACAAAACCAAACATTTTACTTTCGTGAAAATATTAACTCACGATAACGACTAATGTCCGTGACTTCCGGGTGCAAAACACGGATTTCTCCGCTCAGTGCCTCTGACAAATGATCTGCCGGTGCGAATAAAGGAGTTTTTTTTTCTTTTCTTTTCTGTCGGCTGATTTTATGTCAGATACGAAACATTTTAAAAGGAGCCCTGAGCTTGTTTCTCCCATCTAGAAGTGATGAGAGACAATGACACCAGAAGTGATGCTTATGCACAGGATGCTACTTGGTTTCTAGTGGCGAAGCAGTTTGAAGCTTCATTTCCGGGATAAATCCATTCTCCTGTCTCTCTGGGCCTTTTCTCTTCGCAAAGAAACTTTCCACAGACATCTGATCTGTTTCTGACTCATTTTGCTCCTTGTGGCTCAACATTGGCAAGCAAGACGTAACCGAGAGAATCCGGTTAAAGGATTTTCAAAATAAAAGGTCCTCCAGACTCAAATAATACATAAAACGGAAATATGTAATTATTTCTTGCGCGGCCCGGTACCAATTGGTCCCCAACCACCGGTGGTTGGGGACCACTGCTTTATAGCATAAAGTTACATCATTAACAGGATGATTGTTTGGCTAATTAAATAACAACATTTTCTGTGATTTTCGATCCAAACCCTTAAACAAGGGAAAATAATTTTGTTCAGAATTTTTTATTTTAAACAGACATAAAAACGTTATAAGGTTTTATTACTTTTACCTGTATGTTAGTATCTCATGTGTAAGTTTTGTGAAGCTGTATATCATTTTCTTTAAGATATAAACAAACAGATTTGAAAAATGATGGAGGAAAAACATTTTGAACCATTCTGATCCATTTTTACAGAGTAGCAGCGCCATCTGCTGGCAGCTGTAGTCAGTGTTGATGGTTTGACTGGTTAGTAAAGGACCTGTTGCTAGTTATTATTCTACCAAAAGGTTTTACCCAGACAAGCATTAATAACCCAGTTAATAGACAGTTAACTGGGTTATTACAGTCAATCAGTTTCAGTTTTCTGAAATAGTTAATTAAGAATAAATTAAGATGTTTTATGTGCAATTTTTATTTAGTTATTATTCATTAGTTATCGGTGTGAAAAATCAGATCAGAGTATCACTTTGACCCTCAGGGGCCTCTGTAGCAGACAGGTTTGTGTTTTCTTCTACTTAGCTTCTGATAGCGTCACACAGTCCAGTTAGCATCACAGTCAATTTATCATCACAGTGATGATAAACTGACTGTTTAAACAGTGATGATAAACAGTTAGCTAACTGGACGCGTCAGCTAGCTAACTGGACGCTAACTGACGCTAATTGGACCGTTAGCGTCACACGGTCCAGTTAGCATCACAGTCAATTTATCATCACAGTCCAGTTAGCATCACAGTCAATTTATCATCACAGTCCAGTTAGCATCACAGTCAATTTATCATCACAGTCCAGTTAGCATCACAGTCAATTTATCATCACAGTCCAGTTAGCATCACAGTCCAGTTAGCATCACACAGTCCAGTTAGCATCACAGTCCAGTTAGCATCACACAGTACAGTTAGCGTCACGCAGTACAGTTAGCATCACGCAGTACAGTTAGCATCACGCAGTACAGTTAGCGCCACACGGTCCAGTTAGCGTCACACGGTCCAGTTAGCGTCACAGTCCAGTTAGCATCACAGTCCAGTTAGCATCACAGTCCAGTTAGCATCACAGTCCAGTTAGCATCACAGTCCAGTTAGCATCATAGTCCAGTTAGCATCACAGTCCAGTTAGCATCACAGAGTCCTTTTCTCGGCTTTATTTCTCCCTGTTAGTGTTAGTTAACCGGAACACACCTCTCAGGCTCATTTATAACCAGCCGGCTAAAGATACCTGACAAGCTAACAAACAGCTGAAGCTGGTGTCCAAAGTGACACCGCAGGGCTATATTATAGTTATCTTGCTCCGGTTTGCTATAATTAGCTTCTAGTTATTTTATGTATTTATCAGTTTTAAACAGTGCAGATACATTTTACTCCGACTGCTGAGAGTTTCAGGTTTTAAAGCTGAGCGGATCGAAGCAGCTCCTTAAATCTGTGAAATAACCCTTTACTGAAGCTAACTTCAGCCGATCGGCTCTCCGGCCTCTACGATGCTCATTTATTTATTTCTAATGACTTTCAGCTCATTTCAGCGCTAACTCGATTGGTTTAATCATCCTTCAGTGTTTGAATGCTAAGTCATCCAGAACCGGACTAAGTAGGGGACCAAATGTTCGGTTCTACCTTCAAGCCGAGCCGTAAAACCCGGAACGACTGAAACCCGAACCGTTTCCAGCTCACCTCCAGCTCCTGAGCTTCACACTGATCCAATAACTGATCAAAGTTCTCCTCCATGATCACAGCAACGGGCATGATGCTGCCCAGCCGGACTTCTTCCTGCTGGAATTATCCGGACGGTGACTGGGTGCAACAGCGCCTCCAGGCGGCGCGGGGGAAAACAACACCCCGAAATTACAACATTACAATAATAATATGCAGTATTCTGAACAAAAACCAGTCATTGTTTTTACAGACATTGTTTAACTATTTAAATTAATATTTAGCTATTTAAATAGTTACTATTTAAATTATCTTTTAAATAAAGGTTTCCATCCATAATTATGGATTACAGAATTAAATGTATTTTTTATCTGAGGTTGATAAACTAGAAGAAAATGGCAGTTTAATGGCTGAAATGACCAATTTGTGTTGCTCTGTTGCACAAATCTGTTAAATTTGTGTAGAAAACGTAACAGAAAGTCGAAATAAAACACATGCAGCTCAGTCAAATTTTAGCTTCTAGCTTTCAACTGTTTCTGGTTGTTCAAGTATTTTAAGTTGTTTATTTTGTCCAGTAAATATGCAAGTTGTTGGTTTATCTCTGGTTTCTGCTCATGAAGGATCATCAGATCGGTTTACAGTTCTTTAGTTTAGAGCTTTTCTTAGCATGTTGTTAGGAACTATCCTCATGAAAATGAAATCATTTAACTCAGAAATGATAAACCCATTAAACCCAGTGCAGGTGGAATCGTCCCTGCTGGTCAGGATGGTTTTTCTCTGGTCATGCAGTCAGACTCAACAGGTGCCTGGAGGTTTCTGCCTCCTTCCAGCTCCAGCTTCTTTCTGTTGTTAAGTCTTTTGATCTGATCTCTTCCTTTGAAGCCGTGTGAAAGCTGCTGCAGCTGCTGCTGCTAGAGCTGCTGCAGCTGCTGAGTTAGACAGGACTAATAAAGGAGACATGCAATTGATAGAAATTGAGCAGGGAATTTGGAAGGTGAAGACGGCAGGTCACCAGGCCCTGATCGAGTTTTCCAGATGTTTGTGCTGAGCTGCTGTCCACCTGTAGAAGGTCTATACATTCAGGTGAAAACTCTTCCACCTAGAATGACTCAGGCAACCATATATGTATGTATATTAAAACACGCAGAAGCTTCATGTTGTTTTTATTTTGTTTCTGATCAAACTTTATGATCAGGTTGGTTTCCTCTGACGACGCGACTCAGATCTCTATTTAGTTCTCCACAAACTAATCAGATCAAATCAGAGTTTTCAGTTATGAAGTTGCATTTAAACGATTCTATTTTGAGTTCAGAAAAATAAAAATATAAACACATAAAGCTAAAATGTGTTCACTTTGTCTTAATTATAATTAAAAGGAAGAAAAATGTATGAAAATGAATATTGTGCTGCAAGTAGAAAATGAACAGAATGACTTTTTTATCTCAGGGGAACAAAAAACTTCATGTTTAGATCAGAGAATCTAAAATCTTCAATTTAGCAGCAAACAGAAATATTCATCTGACAAAACAAATTCAAAATAATAAACTAAAAAGTTTATTGTTTAAATAAGGAAAGCTGAGCTGGTTAGTGTGCAATCTGCCCGGCAACAGGAAGGGAAGGACGACAAAGATGCACAGAATAATTTATTAATGATCCTGCTGCTGACTTTGAGGTCAGGGCAACGCAGCAATGCAACACGGCAACGTTCTGCAGCAACGCAGCAACCGATGGCAGATGAAGCCGGAGAGCAGAGGGAGCCGGTTGTGTCATGGCAGCGTGACGCCAGAGATGAAACCGATCAGTCAGGTGGAACGGAGGCAGTGAGCTCAGAGGGAGAAATAATCTGTTACATCACTCCAGCTGCTCTCTGCTCCCAGATTACCACAGAGATTATCCACATAGCCAGGTTAGCCGCAGCTGCTAGCTGGCCTGTTTCTGCCGCAGAAACCCCAATCTGGACACAAGTCCAGTTAGACAGACACCACTCCACCATGTGAGCAACAAAACATGGCCGCCGCTGCAAGTTCTTCAGTTTGAGCACGGAGGACAGGAAACATGGCCGCCGCTGGTTGTCCAGATCCAACATGGCCGCTCTCTGTTTCTCCTCCACAGTTGGCTCCTTTGCTGATGCTGAGCTTGGAGAGCTAACATGCTAACCAAAGCTAGCCTCCCAAAGCTTCCAGCAGGAAGCAGGTGAAGTTGTTTTGGAGAGTTGTGCAGCAGCTGTGAACTTTAACTAGGCCAGATGTTTGTTAAAAGAGGTTCTGTTCAGTCCAGATCAAACTAAAAAACAAAGTTCTGCAGAGCCCAGAAACACTTTTTGTACATTAGTGAGATTCATCACAAATGAATGTCTATAATATTCTTAGAAACATTGAGTTTTATGCAAATATATATTCAAGATAATTCAGTCAAAATACCAAATATGACAAATATTTCCAAAACTATTCCACAGAAAATACAAAATAAAAAGAACAAAAAGTTTATCAAATGAAATGTGTTAATATGGAGTTTATTGCAGCTGTTTGAATTATTTTTGATGGCCCTAACAGCATCATAAAGGTCAAAGTTCACTGAGGAGCTGAGCCACAGGATCCTAACAGCGAGCCTCAAATTATTTTAACAATCATTTCTCTAATGTGGGATTCATAAAAATAATGTTGGATAGCTGCTTTCAGGATATTATTTTCTAAAGATGCTTTAAATATGGCAGATGAGCCTCGTCAGAACCAGATTAATTTAATATGCGTGAATATAATTATTACCAGTTAAAAACATCAGATTTAATCAATACAAAATCAATAAACCGTTAAGTTTGTTAATGATTTAGTTGAGAGACGGGTTAAAAAGTTTAATAATTTTTATGAAGGTGGAAACAAATCTTTGCCTTAACATATTAGCGACAGCTAACGGTAAACCAAACATTGGTTTTGTTATTGAAAGTGTCATAAAAACCAATATTTAATGTTTTGATCTCTTTTCAGGTCAGAGTTATTTTCCTGAGCTAACAGTTAGCCTCCTTCAGGAACTGGACATTTATATAAAGTTCTTTACATAAACTATTTGATTTACTCCTGATTAAAACATTTTTCTCCTTTTAGTTTTATTGGATTTTCTGCTCATTTCTGTGAAAAACAAAGATCTTCTATTGGATGATGGTCTAACAGACTTTTTATCTCTGTGTATTTTTATAAAATATACTTTATCTCTGAACCATTACTCTGGCTCCCTCACTTCCTAGAAAGATTTATTATTTTTATTTTAATTTTTATTTGGTGGTTTCAGAGCTGAAGTCATTTATTGTTTCTGATTATGTAATGTCTCTTTGTGGATTTAACAGATTTCTGTTCTGGTTCTGATCCAACAAACTAACACAAACCTCTTAATCCTTTCCGTGTGATTTCATCTACAGCTGAGGGAACAGCTGGCGCAGCGGCAACAACGGCCGCGCCGCCGCCTCGCCGCGCCGCCGCCCCGCATCATTGGCTGCGCGGGCGGAGGCGGAGCGTCCAGCAGCGGCTCCACTCCGAGCTGCATCCCGAACCCCGCAGCCGCATCCGCAGCATCGCAGCGGCGGAACCGCGGAGCCATGAACCAGAGCGCCGGAGCCGCGCAGCAAACCCGGAGCTTCTCCCTGGATGAGAAGGTAAGCTGACCTCTGACCTCTGACCCCAAGGTGAGCTGCTGCAGCAGGCCGCTGCCTCAAGTCCCAGAAAGTTGCTCAAAGTTCGGCTGAAGGCGGTTAATGTGTCTGGTGGGTTCGGTTCGGGTTCTGCTGACCCGGGTCGGGCTGAGAGGAGAACATGGAGAACTTCTGCTGACTGCATTAATAATTCATGGCTCTGCACATATTCATATTTAATATTTAATATTAACCTGCTGTCGCTCTGACCCGGACCGGACCGGACCGGACCGGATCGGACGGAACCGAGCCGCTGGAAGTTCATTAGAGTGGAGGAACATTTCAGACTAAAGTTCTGAGGATTCATGGATTAAAACTAAACATGTTAAAGTCTCTGAAACGGTTCTGATGGTTCTGGTTCTAAAGGTTCTATTTCTGGTTCTGATGGTTCTAAAGGTTCTGATGGTTCCTAAGGTTTTCCTGGGTTTCTGTCGGACCGTCGCCCCCAGCCTGTTGGCGCTCTGGGTGAAGAGCGTTACATCACTTCCTCCATCAGAGCGTTACATCACTTCCTCCATCAGAGCGTTACATCACTTCCTCCATCAGAGCTTTACATCACTTCCTCCATCAGAGCGTTACATCACTTCCTCCATCAGAGCTTTACATCACTTCCTCCATCAGAGCGCTACATCACTTCCTCCATCAGAGCGCTACATCATTTCTCTGCTTTTACTCATAACATCCTGATCAACTCTGAGGCTTGTGATTTAAAGGGCCGGTACGGCGTTACAGCTTCATCATGTTTCATGTTTTTCCCTGAGTTCTGCTTTATTCTTTCATGTTTCGTTCTGCGGCTGCGGATTTCAGAATAAAGCAGATAAACTTTGGTCTTTTTTTACAATATGCAGCAGTGGATCTTTGACCTTTGACCTCTGAGTGTTTTGGATCAGTAAAGTTTCTCTGCTGAACCTGAGGAAAAACTAAATCAGTTCTACAGAAAAAGGTCCAAACCAGAGCGACACTACGCACTGAACAGCAGTTACTGGAGCAGGAAGTTGGTGTGACTTCCTGCCTCCTGCAGGGGGCGCCACCACAAAGGCAGAATAACAATGGCTGCTGTTTCTGCTGCGGTTGAATCGCCTCTCAGATCATAAAAGAGATTTTCTGTTTATAAGATAAAACTTATTTTGTTTAAATTAAATCAATTAATCCTCGTTATCAGAGTTCAGCTTTTTATTCATGTTGGTTTAAAAAGTTTCTTTAGAGAATATTTCATAGAAACTTCATGAATAAAGTATTAAAACTTTATTTGAACAACTACAATAAAATAATGAGATGAAATCATTTAGAAATGCTCCTTGATGAACGAGACATTTTACTTTAAACACTTTAAATGGAGTTAAATTTAAATAAGCATCATTAACATGCTAACAGCATTAGCATCAGGCCGCTGTTCCTTCAGCAGACGTCATCAATAATCTGCTGATGATCGATGATCAGCGGATGACGGACTCTGCAGCTCTTATTCATGTTGCTGCATCATTAAAGTGATTCAGATAATTAAGCCCCCAACCTCCTTTCTTCTTCTCCGATATTAAATTTAATCTCTACAAACTTTAAATGCAACTTTGATTTTAATTCCTCCGATTTCATTCAAAACGTTTCAGCTGGAGAGACGATGAATAGTTCCTGACGTGATGAGGGTAATTTCATTCAGCTTATTTCTAATAATGTCTCAAAGAACTTCCAGTTTATTATTCAGACCTCCTGACCAGCAGGCGGCGACAGTGGAGAGGAAAACCTCCCCTTTAACAGTAGCAGCCCTGAACCTGAACCACATCCAGAACCGGGTCAGTCCCAGCAGCCTGGAATCAGCCAATCAGATTCCAGACCAGAAGCAGCAGGAACTAAAACATAACAGGAAGTAATAGCAGAGCACAACTCAATTGGAAACTATTAAACATTTGTTTTAAGAATGTAAAGAAGTAAGAAACCTCTGGGATCAACTTCAGAACTTTTTATCTTCTAGATCTATAAATGTGGACTTTAATTCCTTACAAATAATTCAGTTTGGTTTATATGTCAGAAAAAAAAATGGAATTCTTACTTAATGCTTTGATGATTATAACCAAATATTATATCCATAAATGCCGTTATGCAAAATGCTCCCTCTCAATCTCTGCTCTCAAAAACAAACTTTCCTCCTTTAACAGATGTCTGAAAAAGATGCTGAACTTTAAACCAAATAAATTGTCCGATTTAATGGAAGAATTTCAGTTAGCCCCCTCTTCTTAATGATTAAAAAAATTAACTTTTTTTTTCCTGTTTTTGTAATTTTTTATTTCTTGTTCTAGCCTCTAATTTCTGTTGAAGTTATTAATAGGAGTTGTGATCTTATTTTTTTCTTGTAATGTTCATTATTGACGTATTGTTTGAGATTGTCATTGTTATTCTTTATTTCAATAAAAATAAATAAATAAATATAAAGTAATAGCAGAGCAGTAGGAGAATAAAGTGAGGACAGATCAGGGGAACCAGAGTCAGACGATCAGAGGCTCAAATTGGGAAACATTCTGGAAAAACCTGAGAACTGATCAGGATTTGACACGTTACAGTTAATAATAACAGTACTAATATTAATGGTTCTCTTCCTGCGGTTCTGCATACAGGTCTTATATATGCAGGTCCGGTCCGGTCCGGTCCGGGTCTTATACAGCTCTTCATGCTGCTCTAATAATAGAAACTCTTTATTTCCTGAATCAAACGCAGAAGCAACAAAAACAGAATGTTTCACTTCAGGAAGTTTAATTTAGCAAACCTGAGTTATTTTTACCAGCTTCAGAAAACTGAAATATGTTCATGAAGGAAGAAACTGTCACAGCGCAGGCTTTGATCCAGACCAGCTGCTGGGTGGTTCTGATCAGCAGAACCGGGCCGGGTTCGGTTCTGGACCGAACTGGCAGGATTCAGGAATGAAGAACGTGCACTGGCTACAGCAGAAGAAGAACCAATCCAAGAAAATTACACTTAAAAATAATGAGAAAAACAAACTGGGAATTAAATCAATCAACAGTATTGATTATTGATCAAATAACATAAAAATGAAAAACAAAAACATTAGAAACAGAAAAATTTAAATATTATCAAAGCTGATGAACCAAAGCAGAACCACCAGAACCATCAGAACCACCAGAACCACCAGAATAATCAGAACCACCAGAACCATCAGAACCACCAGAACCATCAGAACCACCAGAACCACCAGAACCATCAGAACCACCAGAACCANCCACCAGAACCACCAGAACCATCAGAACCACCAGAACCTTTAGAACCATTAGAACCATCAGAACCTTCAGAACCATCAGAACCTTCAGAACCATTAGAACCATCAGAACCATCAGAACCACCAGAACCATCAGAGCCACCAGAACCTTTAGAACCACCAGAACCTTCAGAACCATTAGAACCACCAGAACCATCAGAACCGGGCTCCCATTGGTTCCCTCAGCTCCGGTTTAAGTCACGCTGCTTCCGTCGGCGCTGACCTCACACACGTCTTCCTCACACACACCTTGAGCCAATCCCAGCCCTCCGAACATTCCTGATCCGTGATCCGGACCCGGACTCTGGGAGACGACCCCCAGCATCGCCCCCGTGGCAGCGGCCATGTTGTTGCCATGGTGACTGCTTCCTCTGGAGCCGCCATGTTGTCCAGCAGCAGCTCCTCCTCCTCTGGCTGCTCCTCCCTGACCTCCGTCAGCGGCAGACAGCAGCAGGTGGGTGGAGGCGTTGAAGTCCGGGCCTTCCTCTCCTCCTCCTCCTCCTCCTCGCCTCCCTCCCTCCCCGCCCCCCGCTGTGTCGCCGTCGGCGCCGCGCCTCTCGCAGTGCGAGCGGTGCCTCATGAAGCTGTCGCGCCACATGAACTTCTTGCCGCAGCCCAGGCAGTCGTAGGGCTTGAGGCCGGTGTGGGTCTTCATGTGCTCCGTCAGGTGGTGCTTCATCTTGAACTTCTTGGCGCAGACGGGGCAGTGGAACGGCCGCAGGTCCAGGTGCATGTTGATGTGCCGGTCCCGCATGCTCTTGTGGGTGAAGGTTTTCCCACAGTGACACATGAACACCTTGGGGGTTCCTCCGGAGCCGCCGCCGCCTCCGACCCCGCCTCCGTCAGAACCGTCCAGACCCAATCCGGTCTGCAGCTGAACGGCACCGTGCTCCAGGCCGGGCGTTTTGAAAGAGGCTCCGCCCATCATGCCGGCGGCCACGCCCAGCGGCGGCGCGGCCGGGTCCAGGGCGAGGCCGGACGCCTGGCTGTACAGCAGGATCTGGTTCCCCTGCATGTCCAGAGGGAAGAGCTGCGTCCGGGCCGAGGCCGCGGACTGGACCTGACCCAGCAGGGCCGACACGGCCCGGTTGGCGCTCTGGTTCTGACCCGCAGCGCCGTCATGAAGGTGCTGGGCTAACGTCTGCTCGATCAGGCTGCCCTCAAACTTGAGGTAGTCCTCTGATGACTGGCAGTAATCCACCTGCAGGAAAAGGTCAGAGGTCAGATCTGTTATTAACTAAATCATAGAACTGATTCTAGAAAAGCAGGCCCACAGCATGATGCTGCCACTACCATGCTTCACCATAGTGATGGCATGCTACAGGTGTAATCTGTAACTTTCATAAAAAACATTTTTTACATATTTGTTGAAACTGTCACCATGCTGTGATGGTGTTATATGAGACAGATTAACTCTTCCAGCACCGACTAGAACCAACCAATCAGAGCCAGGAGGCGGGTCTTAGCGCTGTCAATCACCCTGCCTTTGGCACTGCTAGCATAGCCTATTGTGAATGCTCAGGCTAGTTAGCATGGCCACCAATGATAAACAGTTTTCTTGTAACAGTAAATTGTTTCTCCACCATCAAACTCAAGCAGAGAGTACATGAGGCTGATTGACAGCGATGAGATCCTCATCTTGACTGAAAGTAAAATATTACAGCTTTAAGTTCCACAGTATATTTAACTAAATTCCCAGTTTTTGAATATCTTACACAAACTAAACTAAAAAACTTGTGTTCAATTTGTAAGTAGAAAGAAAGAAAGTCTCTGTTTACTTCAGGGTGTCATAATAAAGGAGGCTAAATAAAAAAGAATGCCACACTTTTCAGATAGTTTATTGTAAAAGCTAAATTATTATCTACAATTATTCATCTATTATTATTTGTATTTTTAATTTTATAGTTATAACCATTTATGTTGATCTGTCCAATAAAATCCTAATCCTAATTTGCCTGAATGTAAATCGTTAAAGAAAACTCTGTGAACGGTTTCAGATTAAAGGAGGAACCGGACTCTGGTACCGGCTGACCTGTGAGTCCATGTCGCTCTCCGCTCGGCCCGCCAGCTCCGCCGAAAGGCTCCTGATGTTGGAGATGTTGAAGTTCCCTCTCTCCCGTTCCCTGACCAGCTCCATCTCCCTCTCGTCTTCGTCCTCCTCATCCTCGCCGCCCTCCTCTCCGGACACGACGATCAGGTCGTCGTCCTCCGTCCGCTCCGTCTTCACCACCACCCACTGCTTCCGGGGCATGATGCTGGGCTGGCTGTAGGTGGGACGTTTCTGCAGAACCACCTCAGAATCCTCCCCGTCCTGCAGAGGGACGTAAAATACATTTATTACTAAAGGAAACTAAAGATTATTCTAGAAATTAATTATTCTGATGATTAGTGGGACAAAATAAATGACCACATTCAAAAGATTCCAAAAAACAAATAATTCCCTTTTTAAATCAGAAAAATAAACATGTTATTGTCTAAATGCAGTAGCAGGATTCTTTTAGTGTGACCTTCATTTGTTGCTGTAGATGCATCTGCAGCACAAAAAACATGTAAGCTCAGGTTTTCTGCTTGACTTAACATCAATGATCTGGTGATTATTTTTTAACTAACCAATTAATAATTGGACAGGAAAAGATGCTTAATGGGAGATTTATTTTCCTGTTACAGAATCTGAACAGATGAAGTTAAAACTTCCAGATGAGGAGTTCTGGGTAGAACAGATTTACAGACAGAGGCGTTTTTTAATCTTAAATGCAAAATTTAAGATTAAAAGAAAAAATTTTAAGATTAAAATATAAAATATATATACATATATTTTTTCTTTTCATTTTTTTGTATATTTCTTAATTGCTGCCCTGATTAGTTAACAATTATTTTATTAATCATAATTCCTGCATCTCCCTGAAATCTGACCTGATAGGAGGAAACGCCGAAGCTGTCGCTGACTCCGACCTCCTGCTCCAACACCGAGCTGACCTTCTTCCTCCTCCCGCTGCCTCCTCCTCTTCCTCTCTTCCTGTGGTGGTACATGGCCTCCTCCTCCTCTTCCTCGCCCTCCTCCTCCTCCTCTATGAGCAGGGCCTCCTCTCCCCCTGACGGGGTGCAGTAGCTGGGGGTGTTACTGGTCCTGCCTCCGTCCAGAGAGGCCCCCCCTGCCGCTGCGCCTCCCCCCAGGAAGCTGCTCCCGTCTCGGGGGCTGAAGTAGTTGGTGCTGCTGGGCGACTGGCTCTCGCTCACCGAGGGCCGGCTGGAGGGTTGGGGGACCCTCTGGGGGTCGTTGGGCTCTACAACCGGGACGCCACCTGTGGTCCCAGTTCCCCCAGTTCCACTGTTGTTGCTGCTGCTGCAGCCGGGATTGGCCGAACGTCCGCCTCCACCTGCTGCGTCCTGCGCTGCCCCTCCTGCCGCTGCGGCGCGGCCCTCCTTCAGCAGCTCGGTGCATTTGTCCACGATGTGCCACATCTGCAGCACGCTGCCCACCGTGAGGTAGTTAACGATGTCATCACGCAGCATCCGGAGCTGGCCGGTGTAGGCGCAGCTCAGGACGCTCTCAAACGCCAGAGGGTCCATCACCGCTGGGATGGAGACCGTCGACATGTTCTTCAGCAGCACCTGGAAAAGGTCAAGAGGTCAGAAGGTCAGGGTTAAGCTGCTTCAAGACAGGAGTGGGCATTTATTATGATAAGATTTAGATGATTTAGATTTATCACTGATTCACGATAAATTCAAACTAATGTTTAAAATTGTCCCAAAACCTCTTTACCTGACAAATGATGTGGAAGGTTCTGTGTTTTTATCATCACTAGAGGGCGCCAAATTTATAAAGCATTTATAGGACAAGATTGTACATGAAAACTTAAAAAAAAAAAAGGTTATTGTATATTTATTGTGATAAATTTCTTGTCATTATAACATTTTGATACATCGTTGTCATGATCAATTCTAATTAATGATGTTTAAAATCCTCTTTGCTTAACCCCTGATGTTAAAGATTATGTATTTTTATCACCACTAGGAGGCACCAATTTTGTGAAACATTAATAGGAAAGTGAAAAATTGTAAATAAAAACATCTTAAAAACAGCAAAAAAGGATTTCCCACTTTAAAGGTTGGAAATTTAGCTAAATATTCTTTGCACTAAATCATAATATGCTGTCACTGTGCTAAAATGTGACATTTACCGTTTATCATAATACATTTCTCAGATTTTGATTTATCTTTGTCACAATAAATTCCTATTAATGGTGTTTAAAATCCAGATTGTAAGTTTACTATTTTTCTCCTGTGTTTGTTGAATAAAGTCGTTTCAATAAATATGAAAATATGATTAAATGAAGTTGCTTTGTGCATTTTAGTGAAACAAATCACTTCTTAATGTGACTGGTGTCTTAAAGACGTCTAATTAATTGTTTAATAATAATTATTATTTATTTCAGAACCATTTGGGTCAAACTGCCCACCTGATCATGGAAGTAGGGCGAAGACGCAGCCAGGACGCAGCGATGCGCCTTGAAGACGTGTCCCTGAACGTGGATGGACAGATCGCACAGACTGCCGTCCTCTCTCTGCCGGTTGAGGCTGTCCAGCACCGAGGTCTGAGCGCCGGGGAAGCTGACCTCCACCACCGACCCGCCTGAGCAGCTGCTGCTCCCAACCTCCATGGGAACCGACTGCATCTGCAGGAGGAAAACTGTCAGGATCCTGGAGTCTGAAACCATCAAGTTTCAGACTCTTTGTTGAAGTTTTTATGTCATTATTAATGATTTTATTTTCACTTCTCCTGGTCTCTCATGGGGCGTACCACAAGGCTTAAGTCTGATACCTGTTTTGTTTTTCTACCTTGTGCCACTTTGTACTTTCCCTGTTTGCATCTCAATCTGATCAGAAGAGATCCTGAGTTTTGTCATCAGTGGTCACCACTCCATCACAGAGACACAGACTCATCTTTAAGACTAATTTTAAGAAACCAGTTAACCAAACAGACGTGTTTTTGGACGTCAGAGGAAGTTAGAGTACCCAGAGAGAACCGATGCATGCACAAGGAGAGCATGCAATCTTTATGCAGAATTTTGTTCAGTTACAGAACCATCAATATTCAGCTACTAGTGTCTTTAACTAGAAAATTAAACTTCAAAACAAATAATTACTGCTTTGAAGCAAAAGTATTGTTGACTTCAGTTCAGCTGAAGAAAAGAAAAATGTTCTGTTAGATTTTTATGCAAACCAGTGCATGCATTCTCACTTTACATAAATTAACCAAAAATATACAGAATCAAACTGAGATTTGCATGCAAACAAATATTAAATATGATCAACATTTAACTAAAACATTCTGCAGATGATCACTCAGCAACAACCAGGTGTTTCCATGTCCTGCAGTCAAATATGTTCATTTCTATTGCATGTCATGCATCACCCATCAGACACAAAGCAGCAGGTCATATTTACTGACAGCACAATGTTGCTCTAGTTTGACTTTACAGAAAGCTGCACATCTCTGCAGGTTCTCCACTGATAATAACACTTTACTGCAGAGTGCATAAGAAAAGCAGCTTAAACCCAGAGTCAGGTGACACTTACAGAGCTGCACATCCCAGACTGAGCTGTGATCATGTCCTGAGTGAGACCGTCAGCTCCAGTGTGACAGACATCTGGGAAACATCTGGAACCGCGTCAGTCTCCATCACTACAGCTGTGGTTAGCCTGCTAGCCGCAGTTAGCTCAGCAGGCTGAGGTAAAAGGTTCGGCTCACCGTTTCAGTCCCTGCTGCCCTCAGAGGTCCGCTGTGTTGGGGAACCGAGGGCAGGAGCCGCTGCCAGGTCACCCAGAACCAGAACTTCCTGGCGCATTTTCACCGAACCCGCCGCCCGTCGGAACCTGCGGCTGCAGACAGAGACTCTGCGCCTTTAAGGCCATTCCAGACAGGCGGGCCAGACTTTGGCCGACAGAAAATCACAGATTTAAAGTCAAGCTTTAATAAAGACAGAAAGGATTTGGAGATTTAATTTAATATATAAATAAAATCATAAAACTGCCACACCAATAATTTTATTTTCATATATTTTTAAAGCTACTAGTCAGTTTTTCATCCTCCACTAACAAATGTCCAGAATAAAATGACAGCTGGTTAATAAAGTTCAGCTTTCTGCTGCAGAAATGAACAAAAAATACGTTTTAAAAAGCGAAATGAAGAAAAAGAAATAAACCGCCTAATGACGTCACATGAGGTATTTTAGCTGCTCTGGGTTTATTCATGTCTTTTTCTATTTTGTACATGTAAACAATCAAATATTGCAGCTTTTTATCTGCACCATTAGTGAGTTTATTTTATGTTGTGAAATATTTTAAAATCTGACCTAAATCTTACTTGTACTTTTGTTTTAAAACCCACTAGAGCCAGTTTATTCTTCAAATTCAAAAATAGTTTATTGGTCTCAAAGGGAAATTAAAAGTTGCAATTTATATTAAAAATTCTTCAGAGTTAATGTAGATCTTATATTTAATAAAAAAATTGGCTCCAGTTCAAACCACAACTGAGCAAAATCCTGCTGTTATACAGCAGGTAGTGATATTATACAAGTTATGACTTATTTTGAATATGTTTTAGTTTAAAAATAAATAAATAAAAGTATTACTCAAAACCAGTCAAAGTGGAATATTTTTAATATGATAAAATTTTTGGATCCACATAAGAATCAGAGAATTTGAGACAAAAACCAAGTAAAAGTTCTTATAACAGCAATTGAACATATTGCAAATGGAAAAACACAAACTAATAGTAAAAGCTTAGAACAGTTAAATCTAGTTTAGTACTAAATATCGATCACTGCTGCAGGTTGAATCAAACACTATTAGTATAGAAATCGAATTATAAGAATAAAGACAACATCACTACATTTATTTGCAGTTGTTCTTCATTTATTCATACTTTTAAAAAAGATCAGAAATAACTAAATAAAATGGACCTTTTCCCTAAAAACACCAGTGATGGATATTTAATGTCTGAGTCAAAACTGAAGAGGTTAAAAACAGACAAATATGTACATATGGCCCAATTTACACAGACTGAGAGAAAAAACATAAAAAACCTGTTAGTGATTATCAAGAGGCCCTGAGAATTTGGCAAAGCTTTCATTTCTTATGGATTTGGCACCAGATTAAACTCCGAACAGCAAAGAGAGAAACTGAGTGCAAACATCTTACAGACTGATTATAGTAATAAAGTAGAAAAAACGACATGTTTATGTAAAAACTTGGATCTACTTCTTGTTGGAACTCGCCGTCCCGATGACGCAATCATTCACCTGGAAAAACAGCAAAACAAGAATGAAAAAAGCTTTTTATGGTAGAACTGAACTATTTACACAGCAACTCATCAGGATGGTGGTAAACATGAATCATTCATCCAACTATGAATCACTGAATAATAAAAGCCCCAATATCAGCCATGTTTCAACAAACTGACTAAACAATGTTTTAGTGAGATCATGTCTGTGGATTATAAGAAAATGTTTTATTTCATGGTCAATAATTCAGACCAAACTGACTGACCTTGCTGGCAAACCTCAGAGAGTTGAGAGTTTCTCCAAAGCTGTCCGACTCTGGAGAAATGTTCACGAACATCAACCTGGAGTCCAAACAGTAAGAACGATCAGAAACCAGGCTTTAAAAGTCACAACAACACGGCTGATGTTTCTTCAGATGATTTGATTCATATCTTTCAAATAAAGCATCTTTTAAACAGATGAGTAACTTTTGCAGGGTAGATGATGAAGAACTCACGTTTTGCTGTTTCCTCCTAAGCAGTTCTGCAGCAGGTAGGTCAGCTTGGAGTTCCTGTATGGGACGTGGCCCTCCTGAAACATTGTTTATGTTTTAGAAACAATGAAAAGTGGCTCATATTGTGAATAAATGACTTCAGGTCTCACACCTTGTTGGCCAGAGAAGTGATGACGATGCCCAGGTTGGACAGGGAGCTGTTGATGGACGTCATCTCCTTGAAGCGCTCTCCCTGAGACTGACTCTTCACCATGCGCTCGCTGCCGGCCAAATCCACCAGGCAAAGAGTGGCTGTAACCGTGGAGACGAGGATCAGTCAGGAAACTATTCAGTTCAAAACACCTGAACAGGTGCAGCAGTTAAATTCTGGAGCTGATTTATAATCTCTGTTTTTGTAAAGTTTTGATTTGTCAATATCAACATTCTGCTTTAGGAATGACAAACTTATGTTAACATTACAGTACAACTTTTTATGATATTTTTCTTTTTATGGTATTTATATCAGGAGCAAAAATCACAAAGGAGAAAAAA
>CAEGAG010178077.1:0-24875 GCA_903067065.1 Brachyrhaphis terrabensis
TAGAACATGAAGAACAAGTGTAGAGAGTTTGAAAGCTCTAACATATTATATGCCAAAAATACCGGCTGTCAAATTTGTTTGTTTTTTTCCGAGGAAAAAAATCTGAATTTTTGGACATGTTTGAAGACTCATAACTCAAGTTGTGAACCACCTACAGAGTTCATACACATATCTCCAGAAACTAGAAGAAAAGAACTTTCAAATGAGACCAACCATAAGCATGTGGGAGTTAGTATACTATTTTTGTGACCATTGGCATTTCGGAATGTAAAACAATTGTGCATAAGCTTCTGGCGGGTGGACAGGGCCTAAGTGTGAGCACGAGGAGAAGTTTTGAGTACAAGCATTACAAGTTTTGAGAAGAAAGACATCAAGTCCTGCTCTCAGACTGAAGATGTGTGCTCTTAGATTATGGCAGGAAGATTCCACCAAGTGAGCAGAGAGTTTTGCAAGCGAAGATTTGCTCTGAGCAGAGACTAAGTGTGAGTGCAAGGAGACGTTCTCAGTGCACTCATTACAAATTTTGAGAAGAAAGACATGAAGTTCTGCGCTCAAAATAAAAATGTAAGCAAAAGTATTAAAAGTTTTGAGAATAAAATGCATGAAATGCTGCTGTTGTAAATGTGTGCTCTTGAATTATGGCAGAAAATTTCCACCATAAGGTAACACTGGAAAGATCACTGTATGCTAGGATCCCTCTGACCACCACCATTGCCCAAGGACACAACGACTAAGACGGAGTGGGGATGTGAACCGGCAACCCATCAGCTATAGGAAAAAACCCTGCTTACTGGGCCACTGTCACCTCAACTTTTGAATCATTTAACACTGATTCTTGAGAAGAGGGACAAAACAGGTCCTATGGATAAAGCACAAAATTTGAATAACATTGTAGTAGGTGGATGGTGTCTTTAAAATCCCTTGTCCTGGAGCAGAACTCAATAGATATAATAGTTTAAAACAATTAAAGGAATACTAAGATAATATATCATGACAATTAAGTATAAGTATTCAAATAAGTAATTATAAAAGTATCAATAAATTTTCCAACTCCAATGAAATTTGTCACAAGTTTTTGTCAACACCGTCAGATATGAAAAGAATGTAAAAAAATCAGGCATTATTTGGGGGCATCAGAACTTCTGAGGACCCCATGACCTTTTCCTTTTTCTTGCTTTGCTAAGAGGGCTAAGCATCTTTGGTTAGCTTATGTTATTCTATAGTTTTTTTTCTTCTTTTTTATTCCTAAACTGTTCATCACAATCATGATGTGTCAACACAGTAACTGACAATTTACAAAACTTTGAGACAATTTTGTGAAATAAATGCTTAATTTTAGTATACTGTAAGATTTCATGGACCTAAAATATGGCCTCCTTCCGAATAACATCATATAAATTGAGGTAGTTTGGCATTTTGTCAACTCCATCAGAGTTTTTAACTGACAGTGTGACTCTTTCAGTGATAATGTTGACAAATCTCACTTAAGTGTTCAGTTTATTCATTTTAATGTATTTTACATAAATGGCATTACTTCACATGTATCAAATATTTCATTTTACTCACTAGTTTGTCATCATCTTCAGTTCTGCGTCGACTCCGTCAGATGGACTTCATATTGTTTTTTGTTTTATATAATATTTCTTTTGTTTCTTAAGAAGCATTTGTCTGTAAAACTGAGTAAAAATATCACTAATAGAGTCATTAAAAAATTATTTTATATTTATTTTTGCCAGATGGTCATGACAAAGTTCTAAGTCCACTGAAAATGTAATTTTCAAAACCATGTTGCAACTGGGAGCCTGCACCTTAGCATCTTTACATTTCCAAAACATTATTTGTCATATTTGTGTACATAAGCTTGAGGAATAATTAACAATTTTTGGGGGAAAATTTAAACCCAGTTTGTCCCACTTCTCAAGAATCACTAATAAATATCTGCTTAATTATTAGCCCGGAGCAGCAAAGCACTGCGAAGGCCTATTAGTTCTGCTCATTTTATTATTCTTTTCAAATGTACAAATTTTCAGTCACAAATTTGAGGGCCTAAGCGTATTTAAAAACTCGCCAAACATTGCCCAAATTTGTCCCTCAAATTAAATTAAACAATTTTAATGGAATCACAAGTAAGTGTAGCCAAACTGCTCTACAGTGACCCCTAGTGTGAGAAACCGTAGGCTGTAGAGATCTGAAACTCGGTAAGTAGGTAGATCCCCCTGAATCAAGAAAAAAGTCTGTTGGAGATACCCCCTAAAATGCACCTTTGACCCATTTTGGGTCAAAGGTGAAATTTTGGTCATTTTTTGCTTTTACTCACGTCGAACTTTAATGAACTCCTCCTAGAGATTTCAACCTATTGCCGTCATTCTTGGTCAGAATGCAGATAAGGCATGGGGGTTTAAAAGTTATCGAAAAAAATTACTTTTTGTATATGTTCAACATATACTTTTTGTATATGTTGTTATAACGCTTTTTGTATATAGCGTTATAACAAAACGCTATAATTTTCACATAAAAAGGTCAATTGGTACCAAACTTGGCATGAGTGATCCTGGTTGGATCCCTGACGATCCTATGTCATCATAGTCTGACGTCATCCAAGTCCCGCTCCCTCAGAACAGGAAGTGATTTTTTTTTACTTGGAAAGCTCCATCTCTGGCTCTCTTGACCTAATCAAGATGATCTTGTGTCAGATGACAGATAACAAGTTGGTCTCACTTGCTTTAAAGCACCAAGAGATTTCAGTAGAGGCTGTGGCCATGCGGCGAAGTGACAGGTCACGCCGCTGTCACACGTTTGGCTCTAGATTCCTCATGTTTCGACTGAGCTGGACCAAACTCAATGAGAACGATCCTTGTCCACCCCTTGAAGAGAATCCTGTGCAATATTTGGTGAGCGTGGCCTAATTACTCCACAGCACTCCTTAGAATATTTTTAAAAATCAGCCCCAAGCCATGCTTTATCCCAGAATTATGAATCTTGGTACACATGTGTATCATGTCAGGACCTACAAAAAAGTCTCTTGGAGTCATAGTCCAGACCAAACAGGAAGTTTGGTTTGGACTATGACTAAGCTGCTTGCAGCTCTAATTTTATCCTGTCTTTTCTCAAAGAAATGTAATGTGAAATGTACAAATTTTGTATTTTGTAAATTATTAAATTGAGTGCTTTTCCCATCAATATCTATACACGCTAGCCGTTACTGCTTTACACTTTCAGGATAATCAACAATGCAGGATTTTTAGAATATACAAATCTTTTGTTTTTGAAATCACATGTAATGAAGCTTACTGATTACATATTAATGCAATTAGTAATGTTACTGTTCATGGTGAGGAACAAAATATTATCAGCTGATTTGCAACTTGATAACAGAGAAGATTGAGGTTTGAGAAGCTCTAAAACACATCCTGCCCTGTTAACCTGGAAAGAAAATCTCAATTTGTGGAGTGAAATTATGAAACAAATAGGAGAAATTATAGAGTAGGTCACATATTTCTGTTTCACAATTTGTTCAGAAGGCTGCAGTTTTCATATCTGTTTGCTTTTTTTTATTTTGCTACATAGCTTCTGTACATTGCACTATGTAGCTGTTGAAAAATGCGAATACTTATAAAAATATGATTATATACTGCGGGAACAGCGCGCACGTGTGTATAAAAAGACGTTTGAAAATGTCTTTTTAGACAAAGGAATTGGATATTTCAGAAGACTATGGTTTACTTTGACATCAGTTAATTGTCACTGCAACCAGGTCATTAAATGACCTGGTTGCAAAAAAACCAGGTCATTTAATGACCTGGTTGCAGGTCTTTTTTTTTTTTTTTCAAAAATGATTTCCCATGTTTATTGATAATACAGAGCAGTCACTGACAATCTTCCTACAAGTAAAATATAGCCAAAAGTAATGAGTTTGAACATCCTTTAAATTGGTTTTTAAATTGACCAAGAGGCAGGTTGGTATCTGCAGGAAACAAAATACATTTTGAACTTGTTTTAAGGAGCTCATAAAAGGCCACTGTTAATTAGTTTCCATCCATTTTCTGTACACCCTTGTCCTTAGTGGGGTGGGGAGGGGTGCTGGTGCCTTTCTCTAGCGAACGATTCGGGCGAGAGGCGGGGTCACCCTGGACAGGTCGTCAGTCCATCGCAATGTTAATGAGTTTCAAAACTCAATTTGATTTCTAATGTTTCAGCTCATGGATACAGTATTTGCTCATACAGTTAAAAAACTTTGTCTGCATTGTATTATGTAAAAAGAAATAGGACATCAGTATGGGGCCGATTCTGTATAAATTCCTTTGCTTTATCATCTAACTTTCAATCACAGTCCAATCTTTTGAATTAGGTGAATTCAAAAGATTGAATGGAATTAGGTATTTCTTAAACAATTAAACCAAACATTATAAAACAACAACAAAGACAGGTGACGATAACAAAAGATTTGAGTCACATTGGACTTACCTAACCACACTTCAGCTCACCAGCTGGAGTTGGATACTAACATGTTGGAAGAATTAATGGTTTAGTCACATAAATCTAAAATACTCTTTTCAGGAGGTGATTTAATTTGATTGCAGTAGTTACTCTGGTAGGTAACAACTCAAGGGTGCCGGTAACTCTGATAAGAATTTGTCCAGTAACCGGTGGGTTGCCAGTTTGAACTCCTGCTCCTTCTGTCTCAGTCAGTGTCCTTGGGCAAGACAATTCACCTGCCTCTCCTGCTGGTGGTGGTCAGAGGGCCTGTGGAGGTTCTGTTTTCCATCATCAGTGTTTCAGCGTGTATGCATTGGTAAATGATTGAATGTAGTATAACACACTTTAGAGTCCTCTGGACTAGATGAAGCACTATACATGTGCTGGTCATTTCCAAAGGGTTTGTTCAGTTGTTCAGCTTAGGTAAGTAGCTTGCCCCTTTAATAATTTGAAATCTCCATTTTCTATGTCATCAAGTTATCCTGAACATAAATTGATTGATGATCCAAAACATTTCCGTATGGAATCCTGTTGCAATAAAAAAGACAATGAAGGTATAAAACCTGTTATTGATGCAAAAAACTGAGGAGTGATGAGCTTTAAAACTTACAGAGTAAAAATTGGAAAAAGTGCAAAATATTCAGCAGCAAAACTTTGCTGCTCAAATGATTAACTTTAATTGATTTTCTTATCAGCCACTTGTGACAAATATATAATACAGGCCTGTATTTCATCTTGTACACATTTTCCCCTTCAATTTCCTTTTGTAATTTTGCAGTGGTTGTAGGTTGCAACTTTTAAAATCTCCCATCACTGTCAGATGTTTCATACCAACACTGGCAGTGCTTTATGCTAGTCGTCATGCTTGGCACACATACTGAGGGTCACTGGAACAGGAGGAGATAAATTGGACTTTTAAGGGATCCTCTTCAGGCTGATTTATTTGTGCAGAATTCAAGTCCAGACGGTTTGGATGGATGAGAATGTGGGTAATAAAATTATAGGACTAGTCGTTAAACTATATTTTAAGTTAACACATTAACCATAATAAAGGGGAAGCATAACATTTTGAGGTTAATGTTGGAATAATTTGAATGTAATAAAGGGTTGCCTGGTTCTGATCAAATAAAAAAAAGACATTATTCAGTTTGCTGTACAGCAGGAGGATCTGGGCTTTGGTATCATTGAGTAAAAAAATTAACTAATCTGCATATCAAAGTACCTTAGATATGCAGGCTGTCCTAACCTTTGACAGGTTAGGCTGTCAAAGGTTAGGACAGCCTAACCTTTGCCCAAACTGTTAAATAACAGGAATATTACCCCAAACACAGCAACAAACCACAATAGAACTCGTAAAAAGAGAAGAATTAAAAGGTTTCATAATTATTTCAGACTTTTGGTCATAAATGATCATTAATGACTCATTTAGCATGAGTTCAACAACTGGAATCTGTGTGCATAGTTTAAGCTAGGTCTTGATCTCGCTGGTCAGGTAAACGGCTGCATCTTTGAAGAAATTGTTGGATCCATGCTACTGTTTGTGTAATTGATAACTTTATGCCCACCCAAGGCTAAAATAAGACTGGCCACCTAAAACTGTCTGTCTGACCTTCTGCAAAAAGAATCTGAGATTGGATTCTCAAATTATCGACGGTTTTCCCCACTGTGGCTTCATGCACTGAACAGACATACCAGTACAGGACAACTGCCCACTCCATCTGATAGACAAAGAGCGGCCACCAAGCAAACCACTGAACTTGGACAATGGTTCACAGAATAACATAAAAACAATGTGCTTAGCATAAAACAATTACAATATTGTTTGTTTCATCGTGTTTCCTTAACACAATGAAGCAAACACAACGAAAGATTTTAACTGGAATAAACTCCAGTTATGTATATATATATATATATATATATATATATATACACCTTGCACAGGTGTAGGTTGTGCAAAAAAGCTGTAATAAATCTGTAAGAGGGTGAATACTTTTTTGTAGCTCTGTAAAGTGTTGGGTTTAGAAATGCCTACAAATTAAGCCATAGTTTTTAGTTGCATCATTGTCTTTTTATGTTTTTACAGTAGCTGTATTTTAACATTAGAATTCAAACAGCACACTGACTCTGCCCAGCACTTTCTGATTCCCCAGGTTGAGAATCCTTTCATTGTTGGACACTTCATGAGTCTTTCTCATTAAAATTGACTGAGTAAAGGCAGACTGCAAGGACATGTCGCTGACTTTTCTGTCTTCACCTTCAAGACTGATCTGACACATTTAGCCCCCCATTGGGAAACCTTGGAAAATATTGAAATCATCAGATGTCAGTTTCAGCACCTCCTCACACGCAGGTTCATGGACATCTTCTCTTCAGGCAGCCAGCAGGGCTGCAGACATGTACTTATGTTTTTATAATGGCCTCCACATTAAGCACGAGTAGTATTGAAAACTTTTAATAAAGGTCTGAAATATGCCAAAAATACAACAATCCCTGTTCCTTTCATGCATTTCTTTTTTATGACTTAAACTTTATTGATTTTTCATCAAAAGATATACAGTAGAGTTCCACACTTAACATAGCACAAGCTAGCCCAAGCTAAGCACTGGATGTGGACTCTCTGGAACAAATAATAATACTAATTGAAAAAAATAAGACAATACAAATTAACACTAAATGAAAGTCTACACACATAACATAATACTGTCCTATGACCCAGATACATTTAGACAATAATAGCATTACAGTAAATTCCTACAGTCAAATTAAGTCTGAGCTAGAGATGCTATTTAACCTTCATGTGAAAAGTAGTGGGAGCACTTTATGTTGTACTCCTCTATTCTAGTCGTCAATCTATGGTGACTTTATGTATCATTATGTATCTTAATGTTAGTCAACATATAATCACACATACCCATCAAGCTGCAGCATAGATACAAAACAATGAAGTCATTTTTCAATAAACACAGGTAATATAAAAGTAATATCTCCAAACTTCCTGCCAAAGTTCTCAGAATAGTATTAAATTCAGAAGCCAACAGCTAAGAGGCTGTGTGGTTGGGACAGACCACTAGTGTAAATGAGGGGAGGTGGACCGTTCCACTGCTTGTAGTGACTTGTAGATGTTTTTATGTCAACACATTATGCACAAACAGTCAGTAATAATATTCACAGACAAGTAAGAAAATGTACAGAAAGGAATATGTCCTCAACATATAGTGATTAATTTAAAACGTGATAAAGCCCACCCAGTAATAAAATGTTCTCACCCAGAACTCAAAGAGGAGGAGAAGGGATGCAGCAAACTGTTCTTTGATTCAACTTTGATTACCAGTTTTTCCCAACCCTGGTCCAGAAAGCACACTGGCCTGCATGTTTTACATGTTCCTTTGCTTCAACACACCCCATTCAGATGACTGCAATTCAGCAAAACCCTGTAAATCAACCATTTTGTTCATTTACCAAATAGAGCATATACAACAAACAAAACAGACTGGCAAAAAGGGGTATTGATCTACAAAATAAATTAACTGAAAAATAGAGCGAATAACAGCAATAAGAATCAACCAACCAAACAAACAAAAACAACTATACATTAAAATGGATATGCTCAAATCAAAAACAAAACACAGAACATAATCAATTGGTGTTGCAACAAAACCAATGAAATTGTTTAACATATCTGGATTAGGGTATACTTTTTTCTTCTAATCTGGCAGTTATTTTCTAGTTTGAATTATTTTTCTATGCTCTAATAAATAGATAAAGGGTAATTTTAAAAAAAGCACCATGTGATCTTATTATTATGCTCTCTCATTTCTCCTTTATTCCCTTAGTCTTTGCTTCCACAGTGGTGCTAATTCACCAGCAATGAAATTGCATCTAGAAATATGGAGTATATTTTATTGAAATATTCAATCTAATGTTTATCTGTTGCTTATTATTGACATCTGATGTGTAAGTAGATCTAGCTATTGTGAGGTAGGCTACTGATTTTTTTCCTATTTTTCCAGCTAAGCAGTATTGTTTTCTTGGCGATAGTCAGGATCACAAGCAGCAGGGTTTGGGTCTGTTTGGAGTTTATGTTCAGTTCTTCTAAATGACCAAGTAAGCAGACGGAAGGGGGTAGTGGGATGTTGTGGCCAGAGATCTGGGACAGTTTGGTGATTGTTTCTTTCCAGAAGTTTTGTATTGGTGGACAGAGCCTGAATGCTTGGAGGTGGTCATCAGTTGTATTAAGTGTACAGTGTGTGCAAATGTCTGATTCTACAAGTCCCTTGATGTGCACCCTGTGCTGTGTGAGGTAAATTCAATGGATTATTTCATATTGTATTAATTGTATGTTGGTGTTGTTGGACATGGTGATAATGTTAATGCAAACATTATTCCAAAATTGATGACCTGTATGGATGGTAAGATCTTTTCACATTTAGTGATTGAGATTTAAAGTACATTATTGGTTGTAGATAATATTTTATAGTTTTGAGAGTGTTTTTTGGATGGTGTGATTTCATTGATGGTGTCTAGCGTGTTGGTTGTCCTAGCTGAGAGTTATTGATGTCTATTTTTGTTTTGAAGGATTATTTTAATTGATTATATTGAAGAAACTGTTTTCTGTCAATGTTGTATTTGTTAATAAGCTGTTGACATGAAATGTTAAGTGGTTATGCTCATCAAATATGTGGTAGAGGTTTGTGATGCCCTTTACCTGCCATTTAATTTCAGACAGGGGTGATTTAGTGAAATTTGGATTATTCCATATCTTGAATTGTGGGTGAGAATATAGAGGTTTTTTTTTTGTTGTTGTTGCAATTGCTGGTATTTTTAAAACCGTTGCGTTGTCTAGTGGTGTTGCTAATGAATTGTAGGTATTTTATTATATGTCTTTGCAGTTAGATTGGTTGATATCCCGCCATGGATGAAAGTGATGGGTTGGGTGTTTCCATTTGATGAGGCACTTTAATTGGTTCGCTAAGTAATAAAAAAAATAACTAAATCAACCATCATTTGAAATCATGTGTGGTGAAACAGGGGAATGCCCAAAACATGCAGGGCAGTGTGCCTGGAGGACCAGGATTGAAAAACACTTGATGAGACGCTGGCATTTCAATCATTAGAATTCAACCATAAGACAACATTGATTCAATGACATCTTTTCAACATTAGTTAAATGACTAGAATTGAATGATTGTTTGATGGTTGATCATTTGTTGACCTTAACCATAAATTCAACCTTGTTGACCATAATTCAACATTGAATTAACTTCCCTTGCCATCTGGGTTATTCTTTCTCTCTGAACCTTGATGCACTAAGGTGTAGAACTGCTCAGCACAAACATTATGGAGTGGTTGTGGTAGGTTTAATTAACCTATTATTGTATTGCAAGGTATAATTTTTGATCTTACACATATCTTAAGAGCCACAAATCTGAACGTTTCTGTTTAAGCAAGCATCTTTGCCACTAGCAGGCAAAAAGGGTAGAGAGTACATCAGTGTGGAGCAGAGGGACCAGTATTATCCACAGAAGGTCTCAAGCTGCATAAGGCATGATACCAGGGGGGGCGATTATCTGTCCCCAAAAGGGCCAACCCCACTCACAGCCGTGACCAGCTTCTTGGCAAAGACAAACTACTCAGATATAGCCCCACAGAGGGTTGAAGAGCTTTAAAAGCATACCGATCCACAACACCAGAGGGCTTTTTCACAGCTTCTTTTGAAGCTGCTGTAAATTAATTTGCATTTTGAGCCTGCATCCCATAACGGTCAACTGAGAGGTTGCACCCAAGCAGCCAGTGGTATTTATTATTAGCTCAGTTCATTAAAATATACTCTGGGTACCCTGGGTGTAAACTGCTTCAGTAATTGGATGACTCTATCATCACACACTAATTTCACAGAGAAAAAACAGCAAAACAAACCAAGTCATTTGAAAGTTTTTTTTTATTATCAGAGCTTAAAGTTCTGAGACTCAATACGTTCTGCCCCAGTTTCCACAATTGGCTGTTTCTCTGCTGCTTTATTGACATGCATCTTTCAAAGCAAAGCTATTCACTCATTTTGACACATTCTGTTTACTTTCAGCGGGAACAGTTTTGTCCAAAAGTCAGAATTTCCATGTAAACAGTGAAGTAAGACAGATAGTGAAAATAGAATCTGTGAGTGTCAGTGACAAAGTAGAAACTTAACATGAGCTGCAAGTGTCTTAGGACTAGTAAAGACAGCTCTGCTTTACTGTTTACTCAAGGAAAGCTATACTTTTCCTTGGGACACTGATAATGATCATTTAGCCTTTGGCACTAACGCCCCCACACACAAATATGTGAGTCGTAGCTTGACTGGCAAAAGATCTAAAGCTATTTGTTTAGGAATGAGAGTAAAAAAACAGATATTCTGAACATAATTGTGTTTTATTGTAACAATGTCAACCAATCAATACTAATAATGAAAAACCCTCAGCAGGCACACTGTTCCTATGTCCGGTATGTGAAGCGTGAACACCTTATTATATCATGTTTCACAGTAGAAGTGCCTTCAGTAGTCATTGCAAAACAAAAAGCTTTCTGCTTGTGCATGGCTCCAAAAAAACAAGAAGCCACATTGATTAACTAATGAAAGATCTAATGAATGAGGCAGATAGAGGCAGTAGCAAACAAGTATTACCGGGCTTAATCATAAACATATTCGATGCAACTGTGATAAAGATCTGAGACACTTTTTGCAGATCCACTACAGTTTATCTGAGCAAAGACAATGGGAGAGAACCTGGCAAAGGTAGATTACAAAAAGTTTGACAGTGACATGATTGGTGTGCTATTTGTCAGTGGTTTTATGGAAAAAAGAGAATGCCACATGAAAATACCATTCATTTTTCTAAGATACTATATTGATATTTAAAGTCAATTTAAATATATTCTGAAAACTTGAAGTTATATAAACAATAAAAATGTAAGTAGAAAAAATTTAAAATCTTTTTAAAAATTGTAATACAATGTAATATCTGGTGAAATATTAATAATTAAAGCCCCACACATTTATTCCCACCTAGAAGTTACACTTAAGTGTACCACTGATTTAAACCTTGTTACATTGTTACAAATTTTCTACTAGTGGTGGACATTTTAAACAACTGCCAACGTGACCAGGTCTGGTTGTCTAAGCAAATTCACCTTGTAAAGAAAATGCAAGATGCTAAAAGACTGATTCTTTCTGATTCTGCATGAGATGCAATTCAGTGGACTACTACTGTCACTACTTATAAGTTTTGTAGTGGTTACTTGGTTCTGCTGAACTAAAATCAGTAAAATGTGTCAACAGGGTGGAATATTTTATGCCCCAATGAGACTATTGGTGTTGTTCTGCAGGCCTGATCACAGCCGGCAGGGTGACATGTTAAATTTACTGAACATCACAGCTGGTGACCTGCACTGCCTTGGTGCAAGACAAAAACTGAGAATAAACAAGGCTATTCTAAATTTCATTCACAACTGACAAAATAGTTGAAAAATGAAGAACATACCAAGACACAGCACACTAAGTAATTCACATGGTTTAGTAGAAGGAAATACTTTGTGATGTAGTTTGAATACAATATATATGGTCTTTCCCCTGTAAATGGGTGTAGTCCACACATATATTCTGCGTGTACAATTATTAGGTAAGTTTTAGTTTTAACCATCTCATCATTTTTATGCATATTTTCCACCTCCAAGTTGTATAAATTTGAATGCTTATTGAATATATCAGCAGATGTGTATTTGTTTAATGACAGGATGGGGCCTAAGGAGATCAACACCCTACATCAAAGTGTGCATAATTATTAGGCAGTTTCTTTTCCTCAAGCAAAATGGGTCAAAAAGAGATTTATGTAACACTGAAAGTTCAAAATTGTAAAAAAAAAGAAAAAAGTCTTTCAGAGGGATGCAGCACTGTTGAAATTGTGAAGATATTGGGGCGTCATCACATAACCATCAAATGTTTTGCAGCACATAGTCAACAAGGTCGCAAGAAATGTGGTGAGAAAAAAAAAGACGTAAATTAACTGGATTGGAGAAGAATCAAATGTGAAGCTAGCAGTAACCCATTATCTTCTAGTGCTGTCATATTCCACAACTACAACCTACTTGGAGTTCCAGAAGTACAAGGTGTTCAGAGCTCAGAGACATGGGCAAGGAAAGGAAGGCTGAAACCTGACCACCAAGACACATAAGTTGAAACATGAAAACTGGCCAAGAAAGATCTGAAGACAGATCTTTCAAAGGTTTTATGGCCTGATGAGGTAAGAGTGACTCTTGATGGACAAGATGGAAGGACCTGGGGCTGGAGCATAGAGCTCCACTTCTCATCAGACGCCAGCAGGGTGGAGGCGGGCTACTGGTATGGGCTAGCATTATTAAAAATGAGCAAGTTGGACCTTAATCTACTGTCAGGTTTTAGAAGACACTTTCTTCAAGCTGTGGTACAGAAAAAAGTCTGCATCTTCCAAAAATACCATGATTTCATGCAGGACAATGCTCCATCGCATGCATCAAAGTACTCTACTATGTAGCTAACCAGTAAAGACTGTGAAGATGAAAGAATAAAGAAGTGGCCCTCGTCCTCACCAGATTTAAACCCATTGAGAACTTGTGGGCCCTCCATAAACAGGAGATTTACGGTGAAGAAAAACAGTTCACATCTCTGAACACTGTCTGGAAGGCTGTGGCTGCTGCTGCACAAAACGTTGATCAACAGTTCAAGAAACCAACAGACTCAATGAATGGAAGGCTTATAACTGTTACTGAAAAGAAGGGCAGCTATAATGGTCACTGATTTATTTTGCAGATGTCAGAGATGTTTGTCAATTCTGAGTTATATGTTTATTATTCTTACTTTAACAATAAACAATAGAGATGGGAAAATTTTCAGTTTTATTTCTGTTGCATAATAATTCTGCACACAGAGTTTTCCAATAATCATGCACACATAGATATTGTCCAAAGAAAGCCAAAGTCTCACTTTTACTTTCTTAAATATTCAGGTTTGAGAGGTTATTAACATTTTGGATCGACTGAGAGCGCAATAAAACAAATTAAATTAATCCTCAAAACTACAACTAATGCTGCGCCTGGTACAAAGGCTGTAAGTTACTTTTACGTGAATTGTCTCACATCTCCGCACAGTAAGTCATATATGGATTTACGATGTACAGCTACAGAGACGAGCTGCGAGAAATCTCCTTCCTTTGATAAGCTGATGGGAAGTTTCATGTTTACGTAACTGGGGAATATGAAAAGTGATGCACTTTATCTTTTCTTCACTCTCCTGGACCTCCCAGGGAGTCCCATTGTCTTTGCTTGATCATTAAATAAAATAACTCTCAAAATGCTTTTTGATTCGTTCTTGATTGACTCAGTGTTTCATCTTAAAATGGGACTTATTAATCTCCATAACATCACTAATTTGAACAAACTGTTGTCTGCTCCCTAAGTAAGTCTTTGAACAATTCAGAGCACACCATAACTTCCTGTTTTTTTTTTTGTTTGTTTTTTTTTAAACAAACAAAAGCAAACAAGAACGCTTTATTTGAAGGGGTGTGCATAAAACCCTTTGTCATGAACATGAAGGAGTGTTTATGACTATTGTCATGAAGGGTCATTTGGTAAATAATGACATTTTTTATGCAAAGTTGCATTAAAATTGCATTAAATGTGTCAAATTTGCATTAACAATCCCATTATTTACTGAATGACACTTATTGATAACAACCAAAAATTTACAAAGACTTCATTATGTTCATGACAGGTGTTATGTTTATGATAGTGTTATGTGACACTTATGCACACCCTTCAAGTGAAATGTTGCCAAATACATTATGATCAATAGTGTCAAATACTTTTAGTTAATCTGTCAAGATTCCTACAACTTGTTTCTTGTTGTCTATGCACTTAATGAATTGCTTAGTTAAATCCATCAATGCCATTGCTGTTCATCTATTTGTTCTAAAGCCATGATGATAGTCTATTCACAGATTGTGTTTATCTATAAATTTATTCAGTCAAACTGTGAGCAGCTTTTATTGTATTTTGGAAAATTGTTTTGCAAGTAACAATGGAGTAAAACTGCAGTGCAGCCTGATTGAGGCTTATCCACACTAACTCCATGCAGCGATTCCAGCCACTGATAAATTTTGACTTGAAGGGGGTGAATATTTATGCAATCAGTTATTTCATGTTACATATTTTAATATGTCATTATTTTGTAGAATCAGTTTTCACTTTGACAAAGTGTAATTTTCTTCTGTCAAGAAAAACTAATTGTGTTGATCATAATTACTTTGTAAACAAATAAAAGTGTAAAACATCTCAGGGGTGAATACTTTATAAGGTCAGTGTATATTTCGAGGTGATTCCTATTACACAAAAGATTATCTGAGTCAGTGATTAACATTTTAATGGACCAATGTATAAAGTACTTGGGTGCCCGTGGTTCCCACTGTAGATGCTGATGGCCAAACAATGGTCAGATAGATTGTTTGATTATTGAGCCTCTGCAGGGAGAAGCAGTAATTCAAAGGAGAAGTTGCACAGAGAAGAGCCATGCTCTGCAGATTAAGATGAAGATAACACAGAGCCATTCAAAACCTCAAAGAGAGCATTGGACTAAAGGTCAGGTCAGGTCAGATCAGGACTGTGGACTCACTAAAACTAATAAGAGAAAAGTTAGCTATTATGGAGTCATTATCAAAGCAGGAACAAACAATAGTGAATGGAGTCAAGGAGCCAAATATTAGTGTTAATAACAACACAACAGCAGTATAAACAAGCTTTAAGAACAACCAATGCAGAGACATTAGAAATCACATTTGGATCAGATTCCATGCAGATGTATTTTATTATCTGAAACTATGAATGTGACTTTGATAAAAATTGCATTTGCTTACATATGTAAGAAAAATAAACTGAATTTACTCAGACACGTTGGGTTTACTAGGTTTACAAGACAACTTTGTAAAACACAGTTCCATAAAGATGTTTAGAAAATAGCTCTGCCATGTTCATGAAATGTGATGGAGAAGGAAATTTAACACAAGATTCAAAGTCATGGTCATAAATCAGGAAATCTATCATCAAATTACTGACACGAAAGTGTAGATTGATATTTGTTTTTTCACTGCACAAAAACAAAATGATTATAATCATCATCACTGTTATTTGACAAAATTAGTTATTAAAAAGTACTGTTTTATTTATTGGTATCATGCATACCACAATGCATGTTACCATGCATAGTGGCACCTATAGATGTACCTCGAGGCATCTGAATGTCAGATGAAACCAGACACACTTCTGACACACTCCTGAAAAATCAATTAACAAGGTCATATATAATTTAAAAGCATTGATTTGCAACTGCAGCTATGTTGCTTGTTAAGACTAACATGAGCTGCAACCCACTGGGTAGAGTTTCTCTATGAAATAGGTTGTCATGGCAATACTAAAGCACAATGGACAGAGCAACTCAAAATGCAACTGACCATATTTGTGAAAAACAGTGTTTTTATGTTAGTAGATTTGTTTTAAACATTTGCCTATTAACTCTTTATCTATGTCTGTGACATTCTTGAAGATGGTTTAGTACGTTAAGTGTATTTTGATGACAAAAATACCACTTTATAATCCTTTTCTGAGGTGTCATGGGTCAGAAAAGCACCAATTAACTGTATGATGTTGGGAATGAATACAAGCTAACATTCATTCTTGGGGCAAACACACATAACCACAAAAGTGGGGCCAAAAAAAACTAAACAAATGGAATATGTTATACATATTTTCAGGACCATGACTCAAACTCTAATTATATTTATGAGTTTAAAGCATTAGTTTTTGCTGGGATCTGTTTTCACCGCCTTTGTTAGTTCTTTTTATTCTCTAGATGGCGACCGGGAGCACGACTGATGGGCTAGCTTCAGCAGTTGTGTTTTTGCACACTTGTTAATAATCTACCTTCATTAAGTGGAGCTTAAGAGGAGTCTGCTGCAGTCCTCCCTTGTCAGCGTGTAACTGTAAATGGTAACTCTTAGCCCTCGGAGCTCTCAGTATTTTCGCCTGTTCTCTTTTTGTGAGACTTGCCTCGCTCTATGTTCCTTAAGGCATTGTTGACGAAACCCTGGTTTCCATTCCAGCTTTTTCCCCAGCTCATTCAGTCACCTGCAAACCTTGGGGTTTTCCTCTCAGTAACCACAACTGCAGCTTTGGGCTTTTCTTGCCTTGCTCCGCTGGTGTCGTGTTCTAACCTTTTATGCTGCCCTCCGTGTTACCCTGAGCATTAAAACAAATGAACTCCACTTAATCCATTCACCAGCTCTTTCTCTGTGTTACCTGGATCATCTCCAGAAACCTCCATCATACTCAACATCATCAGTTCAGACCCACCTCTGTCAGATTTCTCTCCTCTGCACAAGTAAGCATCATTTGCAGCCATTCATCTCATCATTTTAAAGTCACTTCTCCTCTGTTTGTCTCAAGTGCTCCAGTCCTTCTGTGCCCAGTTCAGAGATTACTCCAAGTTCGGTTGTTAATTCACAGAATTCATCAAAGAGTTTAAACAAATATTCAGAGCAGATTCAGATCAGACTCCACAAACCAGATGCTTTATCTCACCAGTACTGACCGGACTGCTCCAAAAACACTCCTGCTCCCATTCTGACCCCAGTTGTGTTGTTGGTTCCCTCACCTGTGAGATCATGGACGTGGTCAACCAAGCTCTCCAGAATGAACCAGACCCCAGAAATGGCCCATCCTACAGAACTTGTGTCCCTTCTGAAGTTTGTTCATGCCTCATTCATTGGTTCCATTCCTACAAGTTTTCAGCACACCCAGGTATCAGCAGAACCATCATACTCATCTCCTGCTTGCTCTGGTGGCCTTACATAAAGATGTCAAGGAGTACATGCACACCTGTCACATCTGTGACCTCAACAAACCTTCTTATCAACCTCCCACAGGACTCCTTCAACCTCTTAAAATCCCCAAACTCCCCTAGTCACACATTGGGTTTTTCCTCTCAGTAACCACAGCTGGCAGCCTTGGGCAGATGCGTTTACATCTGGTTTAGACCAGATGTAAACGCATCTGTTCTAAACCTCCAACAAACTACTGAAGAGAACTTTGCCAGCCGTAAAAACACCTCTGTACTCTCTGGGCAAAAGGTTGAGCTTTTCCTCCCATGATATTCCTATCAAATCTGCTTCCAAGAATGCCTTATTGGTTCCTACATCATCACTGAATCTGTCATCAATCCCTTAACTGTCCACTTCCATCTTCCCTCCAGTTTCCGTGTCCATTCCATGTTCCATGACTCCCATCACAGTCCTTAACATCACATTGTGCCCTCCAGCCAAAACTCCTCCATCCTCCTGGGACCATAAGGAGTACCCTGTCTATACGGACCGAAGGAATGTGGACTCCTGTCAAAGGGGTTATGACTGGCAATATCTTGTTGACCGGGAGGGCTACAGTCCTGAAGACCATTCAAGGGTACCTCGTTCATTTATCTGTGACCCCACACTCATCTCTGATTGTTTCTTTCTTTCTTCCACATCTTCTGGGCCGCCAGGTGGGGAAAAGGGTGATGTTGGGATCTGTTTTCACTACCTGTGTCAGTTCCTTGTATTCTCCAGTAGGGAGCATGGCTCGTGGGCTAGCAGGTGTGCTTCTGCACATGTGCTGAATTCAACATCATCAGTTCAGACCCAACTCACCTCTCCGTGGTGGATTTCCCTCCCTTCAGTCATCTGTTTCATTGTTTTCTTAAACTCACTTCTCCTACGTTTGGCTCAAGTCCTCCTGTGTACTCCATTGGTCCCGGATTTGATTCTCTGCATTTTCCATCAATCCACATTTCAGTATTATTGTAAATACATCTTTAAGCCTTTTTGGTCTCCTGAGGGTCAGAGAAGTACCAGAAACCATGATAGTTTATGTTATTGATAAAAGCAGTAAAAAAAACCCCACATTTATAAATTTGACTTTCTTTTGCCTTGAGAACTGCCTTTATCGTCCATGATCTAAACTCAATGTTCCTCTGAGCTTTTGGACTTGATGGTTCCCTGCATTGCTCCAGATGTCGACCGAGTATCCATGAACAGAATCTCATGTTTCCTGACATCACTCCTTAGTTGGACTGACTTCTGGTACTTGTGAAGGCCAGATAAAATACTGATCCACCTAAGGATGGAACTGTGTATTTTGTTATAGCAACATATATAAACTAATCACAAAGGGAAACATACAGGGGAAGAAACAAATCACCGCTGCTTTAATTACCATTCTCTTATTAAATGAATAGAAAGCATCATCTGGTCAGCATTATGTTTTCTTTGTAATTGCTTTTGCAAATTAGTTGTGTAAACGTGTTTTGCATGTAATTTACAGCATGAATTCTATTTTAAAGTAATGGTGTTGGTAATGGAGAGACAAATAAACCCAATGAACTGTCTTTTTGTGGAGTTAATGTACTGTACATTTAGCACAGCTTCCAACTCTAAAGCTTTAATATCTGTAAAGAAACATACAAAACATCTGTGCCACCTGCAGTTGCAGTGGGCTCCTGTACAGACCTCCACTGCACCATGAAATGCCTTTCAGCATGACATTGGGACTGTGCAACAATAAATTTACCTCCTTTCATCCACAAGAGCATTTAGTAAGAGGACTGCTGTCTTACCATGAAAATCTCACAGCATTGAAGTATAAAAAGGCTCGGCGTACAACAGAGAAAAATACATGCGTGCAGTTCAGGGGAGTAAGAAGCATTTTAAAATCTGTGGGCATCATTTGCTTGAGTTGACAGACCTAAAAACAAAGCATACAAATGTTGATGAGTGCAGTGTCCTCAAAGCTACACATTCAGTCTGCTGGGATCCAGGGCAGCCCTCCACGTGCCTGTAAGTGGATTTTCTGCAAGCTTCATTTTTGTGAGGGTTGTTTATTGGCAGCACTCACCGTCTCAGCAGTTCCAGCTGTGATAGATGAGCCAGGTGGCACACTCCATCCTCCAGTTGAGGAGGAAGAGAGGGAGAGAATTGCTGCTCCATCATTTCTCATGACCTTCCATGCCTGATTATGCTCCTGCGGATCCTGACCTGCTATTACTCTAATGAAGCAGCTTCGTCTGCATAACTGCACTTAATGATCACATTTCCTCATCAGTGTACAATGAAACACTGTATGTTTTTCTACTTTTTGCACAACCATCTTCATCAGCCAATGGCTTTATCTTTGTTGTGTGACTATATGTGTGTGTGTTAACTAGCTGAGAGTGTGTGTAGAATCCCTGATGTGCTATCAGAAACACCGGCAGCAGCTACAAGATGTGATTAAGATGAAGAGCTAGAGGGAGGCGTGTTGGATGTCAGAGTGGTTGGTGTTTTGCAGATTCCCCCTGTCCTGCTGCTGCTGGTTTGAAGCTGGTCTGTGGGATCAGATAACTGGCAGGAAAAGAGAATCTGTCAATCAACCACAGACACAAATGACACTCCAGTCTGCAGGACTGCCATACTTTGGAGGCCAAGCCAATTTAGAGAACAGGAATTATTCCCTGGTGTACTTTCTTTACACTTTTCTTGAGGTATTATAAATGTATTGATGCTACTATCAGGATATTATCAATTTGTACATTAGGCTTTACATCTGAACAAATCATGAATTGCCATACTGTTAAAGCAAAAACGTAAAATTAATCATGCAGTTGAACAATAACGACAGAGGATTTTATTTTTCTAGTTTTCTGGAGTTTCTCTTTTCACACAATTTCAAAAAAGACTAAACCTTTTCTCTTTACTAAATTAAAGAGAAAAAAAATCTTACATATCCCATATTTTAGGACAATGGTCATGTCATATTTTATCCAACATTTATGTTATTGTTGTGGCTTTTTCTGGTGCAGAAAATGCCACATCAATGCAATCAATCTGGATGTGAACAATGGCTGAAAAATTATGATTGTGAACTTATGAAAGATGTCTGTGTCAGTGAAGTACATCACATCCCAACCCCTTCACTCCTGGCTCTGACTACACATCACTTCAGAAGTTGCAGTCAGTGCTCCACAAATGTAGTCACTATTAATTGTGCTTTCTTTTTATTAGCTTCTTGGTCTTACGATTTTATGATGATACCATTGATAAACTTTAATCTCGATCCATTATTACTTCCATAAAGAGTGTCCCACTGTGTGACATTGTTACTATGAACAACCACACACAAAAAATTTATTTCAGCCAAAAATCGAAATTGAGCATCAAAACCTGCTGTGTGAACACAGCCTGAGTTAAGTTTGAACCACCTTGATTTCACACAGCGTTGAAGCTCTTAATTTATGTCTGAGCTTTAAAATGGTCCTTGAAAATATCCTTATAACTTTCCATTCTTCATCAAACCGTCTATGTTACTAAGCATAATCAATCAATCAATCAATCAATCAAGTTGATTTGTTTTGCACATTTCAGCAGCAGGGCAGGTCAAAGTGCTTTACATAATAAAAGGAGAAAATTACAGAATTATAAAGAAAACACCATAAAGTCAACAATTTATCAAACATTATATTTTCAAGAGTGCCATCACCAAAATCATATACATCATATATATTGATCAATTTTCATTTATTATGGTTCAAAAGCAACTCTAAAAAGGTGAATTTTTAGTCTTGATTTAAAGGCACTCAGTGTTTCAGCTGTTTTGCAGTTTTCTGGAAGTTTGTTGTTCAGAGAAGCTGAGTGCTACTTTTCCATGTTTGGTTCTGGTCTGAATGCAGAGCAGAACCAGAACCAGAAAATCTGAGTGGTTTGGAAGGTTTATACAACCCCAGCAGATCTTTAATGTATTATGGTGTAGCTGTTCAGTGATTTATAAACTAACAACAATATTTTAAAGTCTATTCTCTGATCTCCAGGGAGCCAGTGGAAGGACACAAACACTGTGTTCTTTCTAATTTATTTTTATTAAAGCCTTTTGCCCCTGACCATGCTCATCCTTGTTATCAACAGTAACTTTAATCGAAACTGTGATCATGAACTGGCTTCTTTATCCACAGAGAACAAATTGAGGCAGCACTAATAATTAATGACAGGGTTTCATTTTCACATAACAGGACCTGTCAATGCAGAGCAGTGAACTGCCACCTGATTAGTCAGAGAGTCACCATGGATCAAAAAAATAAAAAGAACTAAAGGTAAAATGAAAAGGGAGAATGTCTTTCAAGTTATAAACATGAACATTTTTTGACATACAGTGGCTTGCAAAAGTATTCATATCCCTTTAACTTTTTCATACTTTGTCACATTCACTTTTTAGTGGCTTTAGATTGACTACTGAAGTTTAGTTGTATTCTTTCATAAAACAAAATTATTTATATGAATTTGAATTCATATATTGTTTGTGTAAAAACATTGACAGAAGCTCTAAATCAACTAAAGAACAGGAAATGTTCTGGCTCGATCCAGAAGCTAGAGACTAGAAAAATAAGAGTACTTCTGTATGTTTTTAACTAACACGTTGAACATGTCGAGAGTAAAAGAAAATGTTATTGAACTACGATTCAGTCCTGCCAGCATCAGAGTTTGTATAGCAGCCAACAAAACCCAGTTTCTATTTTTATATTCCACTTCTCCTTGTCAGCAATTTAATTCACATACTAGCTAAATATTTAGCTTGCAACCTAAATATTTAGTTTGGAACTAAATATTTGTTAGAAAATTAAATATTTACTTGGGAAATAAATATTTATTTTGCAAACTAAATATTTACCTTCCTAAGTAAATATTTAATCCGAAAGTTAAATATTTAGTCTGCAAACTAAATATTTAGCTGGTGATTTAAATATTTCGTTTGGATCTCAGATCAAACTGGATGTTTTGATACAAAAGATCATTTTTACTTTTTTGCACATTTTACTGTACATTCACTTCAAGAACCCAATTAATATGACAGAAATATTTAGGTGTACATTAATAAAACTGTTAAAAGTTGTGATGGTGATTATTTGATTTCACCACGTTGAGTTTAGTGTAACTCAATGGGGAATATTTACATGAAACATAAATACTTATATTAAGTTTCTTTCTTTAAAATACAAGAAACTTTATCTGACAAATAAAATGGTGTAAGTTTTATGCTGCTGGAGAGAGATATCGCATAGGAATTAATATTTTACTCCAAAGATTCAAAGCATAACTGTTGTCTTTATCCAAGTTTGATTTTCATTCTACAGTGTAATCTCACTTCAATATGATTCTATTCTGTGGTGTGTTGGCAAATTTATTTAACTTTCAGTTCAGACTTAAGAACCCTTTGACTTCTAGTGCACTTTTTGTCATTGCACAGGTAATGGAATATTTCTGTGCTTTTCTTCCACTCAAATTCACCACTTTTTTCTGGGTGGTGGATTTGGGGGGAATGGTTGAAGCAGCGACTAGCTTTTAATGACCCATTGTTTTAGATATACAGGAGTTCCTGAAAAAAATGTCAGCCTAAAATCCTACTGGTGTCTCAGTTGTGATCTACATGTTAAAGAAAAGCATTACATTCTGCAGTTTGGGAAACGTTCCAGTCCACTTCAGGCAAATCCTGAGAAAACATGGACATTTTCTTTGTCTTCAATGATAAGCATGACATGTTTGTGTAATGAATCACTAGCAGGCGGCCAGAGCTATCTGATTCAGCTTTGTTCAGAGCTGCGATAGGCCAGATTTGGACACTGTGCTTAAAAGGCCAATGATAAAGCAGGTTTGTGTGTGTCAGGTGACAAAGATAATTGCAACCACATCCTCTCAGAGGACATTGTCCTTGTGCTCACGGATAACAACGGGATGCTTTCTTTGGCCTATTTGCCCCTTTATAGCAATATGAGTTTCTGCAGCTCAGGAAGCTAGAGAGGTCTTACTTCTGCCATCCTTGGGAGTAGATAAGAAAATAAGCCATAGTAATACTGAACAATTCAATGAGTTATGGAAATGCTCCATTAGACAGATAAAAAACAATTAAACAGCCTCAAGCAGTATAAAGTCTTCAGTGGCTGGTCATCTGTTCCCTGATAAGACAGAGACAGAATGTTAAATTAATGTCATTTAAATTCCTAATGAGATCTTATAGTTTGGAAAATCCAGCAAAAACAGACTTCTTATTCTGGTTTTATTAATGAAAACCAGTAGGTCTCATCACACACACACACACAAAATCAACATCCAAATTTACTATTCGCATTTGAGTGAGGTATTCCCCATACTTGTATTTTTATTTTGCGTGTGTTATGTTCTTTTTGTAGGATAAACATGGTTCAACTTCATCGTTAAAGTAAAAAACAAAAAATTAAAATCATGAAAAAAATTTGGGTTTGATAATTCTTGGTCTAATACTCAATGGAATCAGATTATAAGGTATTTAGGTGAGTTTTGGAGTTTGTAGTTTATTGATCTGTCGCACATTTTCACGATCGGTAAAAAGTCTGCAAATATTTACGTAAACTTTCACGCCAAGCTCATTTTTATACATGCCAACGTGTGCGTAAAATATGCTGCTTCACATTTTCGTGCAGTGGCATACAGAGGATGATATCGCTATCGCTCTGCACACTACACTGACACAGCAAAGGAATTACGTGAGGCTGCTCTTCCTGGACTTCAGCTCGACACTCTCCTTCTTTCCAAGTTGGGATTGCAACATCACCGGGATTCAGTTAAAAGTCCAGAGAGTAATGTGATTGTGCATGAGCAGTCTGAATGCAAAATGGCAGAATTCTGGAGTTTTACAAACATGAAAAAATAACAATTAAAAGTGCGTAGGGGCTGTGGTGATAATTTGAAGACATCAAGTGTCTAACATCAAGAAGATGTTAGACACTTCAAGCTATAGCTGTGCCGATGGCATTCCATGAGTCAGTGTGTTCCTAAAATATCTTTGTGTTTCTGTCAGTCTGTGTTTCACACCCACCACTGCACAACCCAACACCTCCACATGTCCACCTACACCTCCAGGATGTCCAGATCCTCTCCAGCACCAACAGATGTACATTCACAGGTGTCCCATCTTTTTCTGTCAGCATTGAGGTGTGTAGTTTTGCAGAAAATGTTTGTTTTCCACTAAATATTCATGCCAAAAATTATTTATATACATTAAACCACTACATTAAACCACCATTATTTCCCTTGTTTTTGTATTTGTAAGTTTATCTAACATTCTAACAAAAAGTTTAATTAACCCTTTAGTTTAACATAATTTTCTGATGTCAAAATAAAAGAAGTATAAAGAAAATATACTAAGGCTGTTTTAATGTTTTGTCTTTTAGAGCAGTGTTTTTCAACCACTGTGCCGCGGCACACTAGTGTGCCGTGGGTGATCGTCAAGTGTGCCGTGGAAATTATCCAATT
>CAEGAG010178122.1:0-10316 GCA_903067065.1 Brachyrhaphis terrabensis
AAAAAAAACACAAAATAATACAAATGTTTTGTGCATATTTGTATATACTGTACGTGTATATTTGCTTAATATATCTATATAGCTTTTTTTTTTCATGTTTTCCAGCCGAGGAGTTGTTAAGAGAGATTCAGCCGCTGAGATTCATCCATGCTGTGCAGTGAATCCATCTCTCCTTAAAGACATTTCCCAATTCTTCCTCACATCGTCTTTATGAAACCTTGAAAACAAAAATGGGAGATTTAGGTGGTATCTTAATTTTGATGTAGTGAAATAATTACATGTAAATTATAGTCTTTTCCACCTGTGTAAACTGGGGAGTGTTATTTAACTTTATAATATATAAATATATATGAAGCCCGGTATTACACCAAGCACTAATATTAGCTGGCATTTCGCTGGTGGGCATAAATGCGCCCACCAGCGAAATGGGCGCATTTCTTCTAATCACAAAATATAAATAATAATTTGTCCATCTTACTTGTGAAAAGTTATCCCCTCATGTCAATAGTCTGTCGATTTGAATAAAAACATCCCTCAGTGCTGAGACTTCTTCTGCTGTTTCGTTTTAGCCAAGTAGAAGGGACGACCGCTCCAAGATGGCTACCGTATTTCCTGCGCCCAAGTAGCCAAGATTCTGCATTTTCTCTTTATGTTTCTATGCTAAAAACAGTCCGAGTGCAAAAATAAAAACACCCAATTGTTTTTGGGAATAAGTAAATGTTCTGCTGGTGTTTGTAAAACAGCATGTTTCAAAAACTTCTAAATTGATTCAGAAACAATTTGTTATATATCAACCCCAAGCCAAGTCCAGCCACTCACCTGGCAACCCAAGTGGAGCTTTATTCAAACCTAACCTAAATCTTATTGGTCAGCCTAATTTTTGTTTATTCGGCAGCTTGGTGCTCTTTCTGTAAGCTAAACGTCGCTATGCAGTGAAGATAGTTAAAAATGAATTAGCAGAGTTTTAACCCTCCTAACAGTGGTTGAGTGAACCTCATCTAAGCTTTTAGCCTTCTGCGCGGTTCTGGTGGGATTGCTGGTTTAACAGCTTTTTTTTTTTATGCAAAATGAAGAACAAATGGGTCACCCGGTTGACCGTCCATGACATCTACAGCGCTCTTCCTGAGCGTCGTGCTGAGAATGCAAGAAAGTTAAACAGTTAAATCTAGTTGAAACTTTGCCAAAAAGAGTAGAAGTCAATGTTGCTTCACCTCTTCCGCTGGAAGTCTGACACACCACCTGTACGTGGGAACCTTCATCCTCCTCCTCTCGTGGATCACATTGTTTTCCTATCTTTATTAGTTAGTACATTTTGTAAAAATTGGCCTTGCACATTATGCACGTGGCCTGTGTTTGTGTGGTTTAGGTTTGTTCTGTTTTGTGCAACACATACGTGATGATGTGTTAGAGATGCGGTTGTGCTCTTGTGGGTCAGGTGCAGTATTAATATTGTGCGTCCCCCTAATTGTATCCTGCAGGTGTCCCTATGCTGCATAATAGCTGCTGGAAAAAGAAAATGTTTTGTTATCAGCTGCATGTGTCCATGCATCTTCTCCCATGCATGGAGAACAGAGATGCGTGACTTTATTTTCCTCGCAATGTCCATGGAATATAAGTTGCAATTTGCACAGATCAGTTTAGGAAGGAGTCCTCTGTATTGCATGTTCTGCATTGTTGGCATGAGCATCATTTCTCATTTAGCACAAGCTAATGCTGTGCTAAATGACACCTCTGCTACTTCGCGTTACATTACCAACAGTATCTGTGCATTTACTGTCAGAATTATAAGTTGGAAGTGATAGTCTGCACTGAGAAGATGCAGTAAATGTGAAAACATGTCAGACTGGACATTACTGACATTGATTTAATTATTTTTTTTAACATGTTGAGAGAAGTGCTTCTCCTATAACCTTGCAAATATATATATATTTTTTTAAAAAGTTGCATTTGTGGAAGAAAAAGTTTTTTGTGCTGGGTCTGCTTTGGGATCAGAGATCCAAGGTTGTACTGATGATGTTCACTATGACCAAGGAGATCATTTTGGACTAAAGGAGGTCGAAAAGGACAGTGCACCCACCTATTACGATTCAAGGGGAAGTGGTGGAGTGCATGGACAATATCAAATGTCTGGGCATCCACTTCACCTCTGACCTGACCTGGTCTCTGACCACCTCTTTACTGATGAGGAAGGCCCAACAAAGTATTTTCTTCCTTACAAAACCAAAAAAGGCTGGACTGCCTGGTCAGCTGCTCAAGAAGATCTATAAAGCCGTGACTGACAGCATCCTCTTCCTCAGTATGACTGTGTGGTACGGCAACTGCATAGTCCAAGACAAAAAGGACTTGGCCCGGGGGATGACATCTGTCCAGTGGATCGTTTGGAGTCAGTTACCGTACCTGAACCTAATATATAATGGCAGACTGCAAAGGAAGGCCAGTTGTACTGCCACTGATCCCATCCACCCAGGACACAAACTGTTTGACATGGCTAGGGTTATACCAACAGTTCTTAAGGTAGATGATCAAACTACCACCTCTGCTTTTTCCACATCTTTGCATCCCTATCAGCTCTGACTGTTGTAAATCCACGCAGAGCAACAATAGCTTCCCGTATGCTGTCAGTTAGCCATGTCTTCATCAGGATGAACACTCACAATAAGTCATCTGATTCTCCAACATGGACAACTTGTCCGTCTTATTGGGAAGTGAACTGACGTTCCCAATGATCATGGCGGGAAGAGATGGTTTAAAATACTTCTGGTTATTGGCAAGCTTAGCCTTTAGTTTAGCCCCAGCCTTGTTTATGTTAAAGGCTCATATTTTTATGAGCCTCATATAAAAACATGAGGAGCTCAACTATGGAACTGTTTGCTGATATACTGAACTGTTTTACTGCATAAATCTGCTTGTTGTCTCAGGGATTTGTCAGATATCTCCCTTTGCTCACCTCATATGAGAACATATCCCACCTTCTACATACCTGTCAAGTCTCTTACTGTTGTTTTCTTCACACCTACAACCCCAGCCTCCTCCCTCCCCACTCTGACGACAGCAGCAGCGGATAACTATTTCCCATATTCTCAAGTCCAAAACTTGACAGGTAAGCCTTCATATAAAACATCATAAACTTCTAGTACTACAAACCACATCATTTACTGACCACTTACTGGCTTATGTGTCCAGTCATCTGTAAAAAAAAAAAAAAAAAAAAAAAAAAGAGTGGATTAGCATAAAAAAGTTTAGCCTGCTGTTATAATCCTCTCTGCCTTTGGAAAGTGAATGACTTTGAAAGTTGCTATCACAATTACTTCCTCATTCCTCAATCTGCAACTCACTGAAAATAGAAAGAGAAAAGACATTCTTTATTTCAGCATCTGCCTCTTTCCCAACATACTCACTGGGGGAATTACAACTGTCTTTTTTTTCCTTTTTAATTTATCTTTCATTATACTCTAATGGTTTTTCCCATTAGGAGCTTGGGTGCATAAATGCACATGGAAATGAAAGTTTTTGGTTTGTGTGAGATTAGTATTGAATAGAGGTCAAACACAATAACTTCAATTTAACGGAAAATAGATATGATTAAACTACACTTGCTCTTGGTGTAACATTTGTCCTCAATCTAAATGGTGCAGCTTTGATAGCTCTGCCCTCATTACACAGCAACAAAAGAACCAGCACTCCTCTTTGCACCACCACCTCATGTTATTTGTAGACCTCTATTTAAATTCTGAGTTTCATTCTAAATCCACATTGAAGAAATTATGAAGACTAAGAAATTATCTTGTTGGTATTTAGCGTTCCTGCCTGTTAAATGTAGCCTTTACATTAAAAAAACTCTTTCAGTTTTGTATCTAAAATAGCTTAAAAATGATTAAAGATTTTCCAACATGTACCAGGAGAGAGGATTATTGTGTGTATTTGTGTGTGTGTGTATATATGCCTTGTATTTAATACAGTATAAGGACCATTTTCCTAACACATGCTACATTGTGGGGACCGACTGTGAGCCCCAAAGCTTGCAAGTGTTGTTTAGCTGCTAGGGTGTAAGTTTAGGACTGTGGTGTGAACTGAGTTTAGGTTAAGGTTAGGCTAGGAATATACTAGAGATATAGTTTAGGGAAAATGTCTGGGTTAGGCATAAATGCAGTCACTAAAATGAATGGAAGTCAATAAAAGTTCTCAGAAGTACAAGGATTTGTGTGTATTTCTGAATTCTGACTCAGTTTTGGTGAAATAGTTTGTAAAAGCTATAATCTATTTAGGATTATAACTGAAACATCGACTTCAGACAGATAAAATCTCATCGACATAAAGAGAAAAAAGCGGATTACAGAATGTGTGTCAGGTCACCACAGCAGAGGACACACATGAAGATAAACACTTTTCTCTTGACTGGTTAATTTTCCTTCCTCAACATTATGGTACTATCTTATCAGGTGTTTGGGGAAGTAATGAAGCTATGTCCATTTTACAATAAGGTTAATGACATTCAGAGCCTCTCCCAAATAACCAAATAAGTCTGCTCCTGCATCGGTCATGTGTTGAAGAACAACTGCTGCAGGACGAAGCTCTCATTTAGAAAACCTGCCACTCTGTTCATATGGCTGTGCTGATCTTAATAAGGTGTGAATGCATCATGACATCTGAGTAACATGGAGTATGTAAAATACAAGCTATGTGTGGAGAACAAATATTTTAATATTAAACTTAAATAATTTTTTTGTTTGTTCACTGCAATAACACGTCTTTCCAGATAAATAAAAAATCGAATCCAGATCAGTTTATCATTCAGAATAGTTAAAAAAGTGTTTCTATCAGAAAACCAGGCAGATTCATTTATTTATCTGTATGATTTAAAAAACCCTACAATAAATAATTTAAATGCACACACCTAGAAGGAAGTTTCTACATAAGGCATCATCATTCATCAAGCTATGAATGATATGTGCTGTATAGCTGTGAATACTTAATAAACAATACAAATCACTCAATTATTCAATGAGAATATGTAACAATATCAAATATATTACTCATAATGATAAACAAAATACAACTGACTACTAGCTCTAGAGGCCAGCAGCCCCTCTAACACAAGAGTGTGTGACCTATTTTGAAAACCAGAAAAAAAGAATTTGTTATGCAGCAAAGTGTAAAAAGAGTAACATCCGTTTTTAAAAGTTTGTTATAAAAAAAAGACAAGACATAACTTTTCATTTATGTTCCATTTATTGTTGGCTTTCTGGTGTTTGTAATGTGTGAGAAACAAATATGTATACCAGATTTCAACAGCATTGTGTACAACACGTTGCATCTGATCATTTCATTCGTTTAGGAACTTATCCTTAAAGTGTTGGTTACTGTGACACAAAATTACCACAAATTTCAGTCTAAATTATTAACTCTTTTTATTTATAGAAATTATCTTTATCGTTATTCAAAGTGGGAAAAAATATAAAATGAGAACCTAAGTTTTCCATCTGCTAAGGCTGGAATATGTCTTATGTGTCCAGTGGAAGAAAACAAGCCTTCTACATGGGCACCTCTGAAAAGGAAAACTCAGCAACAAACAGCACGCCTTCAGAACAAGTAGATATAGATCAATTTATATAGTTTTATATTAAGCTTCAAAGTTTTTAAAAGAGTACAATAAACACTTCTCAGACATGATAGAAAGCACCCGATGGCTCAGAATCAGAAATATGTAAGCCATAGAAAAATCAAAATCAAATAAATGTAAAAGAAGTGAAATAAAAACAGAAAATCCAATATCCTGCACACATCTTTTCTTACCAAGTTAAAAGTAGATTGTACCAGAGACACCTGACCACACAACAGCATAGAAAATCTCAAACAGTGGTATTGCATTTAGAAATGCACAACAATTTTTCTGTACAGTTTGGTGCTTCACTGTGTGAACACGCCTAAAGGGCTGTTTCTCTTATTGACTGTCACTTACGTTGTTTGTATAAAGTCTTCATCTGGTGTGATTTTCCACATCAACGTATACATCAGTGCTGTAAACAGGCACACAACTTGAAGAATAAAAATCCAGTTTTCCTCTACACCACTGCAAATCTTCTCTGATTTTTATGGGGGTTTTTGACGTGTTTTGTTTTTTAGGAGATTTCTCAGTCCGGCTGAGAAAATGAGTCCACCCAGTAAGGCTATACATTTATTAGTGTCCCTGCACCCATTTCACCTCCTTTTCTTCTTCCTCCTCCTCCATGTCCGACTGGCACTAAATACCAAGATTCTGGAAGTTTCCAAAACCTGGGAAAGCAGCTCCAGAAGAGAGCAAACATTAAACTTTTTGTTCCTCACCCTGTGTGCAGTCGCAGGCAAATGTAAGCTTCCTTTTCACTGGGTAACAAAGGAGAAGAGCAGGGGAGGACAAAATGCGTTCAGCGTTCAGTCTTGATGCATTTTTATAGCCAGTTGTCAGGGAGAGATTGTGCAAAGTCATGCAGTCTCTGGTATGTCCACACGGAAGGAGCTAGCAAACCCTCTTCCTCGCTGTATAGACAGAAAAACAAAAGGCCTGGTGAGACATGAATATTCAAGAAAGTGTGCGTGCGTGTGTGTGTGTGTTTGCGTGCGTGTGCGCGGGGGTGGGTGGGCGTGCGTGTGTGCACACACATTCAGAGGGAGTATGTAAAGGGGCGAGATGATGGGGCAAAGAAAATAAAACAGCATTTAAATGGCCTCATTCTCACAGAATTAGAAGTTTATCACACACACAAACAGGGGTGGGAAGTGTCACAATCCTGACATTACTCCTCTGGAACAGCACAGATTATGTGGGAGAGCCACCGTAGACAATAGTGGCATTGGAAGATTGAACTATTGAAAATTGTGCTTTGTTTAGGAGACAACAATAGTCACAGAACACTGAGCCCAACAGTGAAAAACCTAAACACTTATTGCTGTCACTTCTCTGTCCCCCACCTGTGATCTATCACCCCACCCGATTTCCTCATTACCCCACCCCAACTTCTTTCCAAACTCAGGCCTAAAAAGACAAAAGGCTACATCTGTGTCATTGGCTGACTTAAACAGATTTAGGGTTTCAGACTCTTAGTAGCTTCTCTTTATCCACTCCTTCATACCAAATCAGCCCCCCAACCCCATCCCTTCCAAATCTATTATCTCCCTAACTGTTTGTTTTTTTCCTGCCAGCCGCTCGCTCCCACTCTGCACAACCAACCCTTCACTCATTATCATGTGAGCAATGCTAATGCAGTTTGAGAGAGAAGTGAGCGGTGATGCCCGTGGGAAACGTACCAATGGCAGAACCTCTTAACTTGGAGAGGTACATCACAAGTACATAATAAGCAGATCTATGGTAACTAGAGCCACAGCGGCAGGTAGCAAGTGCAGCAGGCATCATATAAAAGCAGACTACCACAAGGGAGGAGGAAGGAAATGACAATAATGCAAAATTTGTTACCAGAATGGAGCTGTAGACTCTAGCAGGAACTAGCACAGGAGGGGCTGGAATACTTTAGAATGTTTATCTTGTATGTCTGATTGTCTCTGCCAGAATAGGTGTCTAGGGACAGGCTTTAGCAAAATAATAGTCTTTGATTTACATCTAACCCATTTATTATACATAGTCATGCAAAAAGAGGTGGCTGTTAATGTTAATTCAATATTTGGAAGCGGACTGAACGGCTTCGTTCACTTTTTCTTCTACAGGCAGACCACAATTCTAAAACAGCAAAGAAAATTAATGTCATAGCTCACAACCTCTCCTTCTGTTCATTGATGGACTTGATAGAAAATCTACCAGAGGGATCAAAGTCAATGGGAGAACAATCAGACTGAGCTGTGAAGATCAGTTTAGAATCAAGCAAAGTTACATAGACAGGCAATGGCCAGGCGAAGAAACCAAGCACTGCTAGTCAAATGCACTTGATGACTCACAACCAGTAAAAAAAAAAAAAAAAACTGTTTAACAGAAGGAATTTAAGCAGTTTGCTGCTCTGGAGAATACAAGAGTGTTCTTACAAATGCCAGGATGAGAAAACCAACTATTAGGTCAACAATGACCTTAGAGCAGTCTTTCTCACACAGTGGACCCCAGAGCACTGGTGGTCCGAGGGCGCCTCCTAATGGTCAATATGGTACTGCATGAAAATGACTGTTTTTTACAGTGATGTGAGCTCAAACTGTGACGCAAATAGCTAGCTTAACCAGAGGATTATGTTTAGAAATAATAACGGATAAATGACTTAAAACCAGGTCACTCAAAAGAAAAACTGAAGATATTGGTGGAAAGAAAACGCCAGGATTACTTACTATATGATCTGTTGCTGAGAGTACTGATGTGACGTTCACGAGCAATGTGATTCTTTTGAATGTATCTTCAAAAGAATTTGCATTTTTATATTTACCTGTAAAGAAGATGATTTTTGTATCTGCCTAAGCAACTCAAGACTATAATTATTTTATTGTGAATTTTATTCAGAATTTTGTTTGTCCAGGCAAAGCACACAATGTAAATTAAAATAAGTAAATAAATAAGAAATAAATAAAGTAATAATAATAATCATATAACAATAAATAACAATGAGCAGCGATAGTCTTAAGGACACACACATATTGCTCAATATATTGCTAGATATATATTGAACATTTAAAATTCACAGCTCTAGAGACTATGTATGTATTATAAAGTCTGATAGCCTCGGGCAGAAAAGACTTGCTGTAGCGTTCCTTAGGACATCAGTTATTACAAATAGCCCCAAATGTTATTAATGCACACAACAGTTGGTAGTAAAAAACAGCTTCTTTTTTTATTTCCATGTGTTTGATGTCACTAGGATGAACAAAGAAAATAACAGTTAATACACTAAGAGATTAATATTTTAATTTCGGGTTGTAAGATGTTGTGATGTTGCAGGGCAGTTTTAAATTAGGTGGTTTGTGTTTGTTAAATAGGTTAACAAATACAGAAAAAGTCTGAGAAACAGTGCTTTAAGGCGCTTTTCCACTGGTAATTTGTGCACTAACCGGTTAATGTGCGGTTCGGTTCTACCCCAGGTAGTGAGCTTCTCCATTATACGCTCCATTCCTCACTATTGTGGGCGGGACGTGAGAGCAGCAGCTGTGGTCAATTCTCTGCTGATGTTTGCAGCTACACTCAGTATTGTGGCAGGGCCAAGCTCAAATTGTGGCAGTGGCAGCTATAACGTCACTTCAGGTGACAGCTGCCATGGCTACCACCACCTGCCAGTGACCTGCCACAACCTGGCACAGGGTGATCGTTGATCGTTGGCACTTGTGCATTGTTTGGCCAGACCAGTCTGTGTCTCAGTCCAAACAAAGTTTGACGCATGACAGTCTAGAATGGAATAAACTGATAATTGACCGAACAAAGAAGTGGCCTTGAGTTGATTGAAACACGCATCGGACAGATGAGATTCCCCAAGTTTAACCCAGGTGGCCCTCTACCACCATAAATTTGGCGCACATTCATGAGGAAACGCAACATTATTAAGAAGAAATGCAATACTTTTGCGAGGAAACGCAAAAGAAAAAATTTCTCCATGTCCCCTGGGGGGCTCCATAGCAGGCTGTGCCTGCTATGGAGCAGTTGTTGTTGTTGTTTTTGTTGCTGTTGTTGTTGTTTTTTTATCATTCATATTCAACCTGACACAGAAGCTGCGGTATATTTCACAGAATCAGTGATGGATGTAAGTATTTATTTCTCTTTTTTTTTTTGGTTCAAAATAAAATAATTCATATTCAGTTTGACATAAAAGCTATGGTATACATCACAGAAGCTAAAAGCTGCTGTTATTAAGCTGTGGCAGGTCACGGTTGCCGCGACCTGGCAGGTCACTGGTAGGTCGTGGTATCTTATGACAGCAGTCACCCTAAGTGCCGCTTTAACTGCCACTACCACAATTTGAGCCTACTATCTCTCCAGTAATGGAGAACCTTGAGGTTCTGGTTCTAATGGACTAAAATAAACCCAAATATTTAATTTTGTCTTATAGAAATTCATTGCTGGCCCAAACATAATGATAAAGACTCAGATCGACTGATTATTTTGCTATGCATATGAACATAATTACAGCCTTTTGGATTTAGGCAATGCAGTCAAAAGATGTAAACCAATAGCCATGCATAAACTTTATTATTACTGTATTATTTTTAAACCAAATGAAAAATAAAATTCACATCACAAGTTAATATTATGTAGTTCTGGTGTTTCACACCGTGGATTCAAAAGAGCAGGTCCGTCAGAAAGATGACCACAGCTGCACTGTTTCTCTCTTCTTCAGTACTGTCCGTATTTCAGAGAAGTG
>CAEGAG010178159.1:0-29556 GCA_903067065.1 Brachyrhaphis terrabensis
AACTTGCGTCTTCCTCTACACATATATTCCACCTGTCTCACTCTTACCTTTTCTGCTCGAGCGCCCCTGGTGGCCATTAGAAAAAAATGCATAAATAAGCCGCATCTTTGTATAAGCCGCAGGGTTGAAAGCGTGTGACAAAAGTCGCAGCTTATAGTCCGGAAATTACGGTAGATGAGTATCCTCCTTCATCTTGCCACCAGCCTTAGAGAGGTTGATGGTAAGGAAGTAAAAATAAAATCTCTAAAGCTCATTGTTTTAGAACTGCAGCAAAATATGTTATCTTGTTGTCTGCTTGACAACCATTAGATGCTTTCTGTTGTGTCTGCTTGGGGTGATTTTTTTTTTCCAATGTTACAAGTATAACTTATGAAATATCAAAGCATCTTACTTTTTTTTTTTTTACATATCTTTATCAGGCTGGGGTGCATGTTTATTAATTTCAAACTTTAATGGATGAAACAACTTGGTAATATAGTAATTTTATTCACCACAACTTGAGAAATAACACTTTTTCAAATGTCAAAATCTTGTGATTTTGCAATAGTACTCATCGTGAATACTTTGACAAGGTTTTAATTTGTTAAATTTATTATTAATAAAAACAGTGAAAATGTCTACATTTGGAGTTTAACTAGAGTTTAAGCATATATTTTAGCTTGGTTGGAAATGTGAAAAATCTAATCAACTTGCTGCTGTGACACCTGAATCTCCCCACTGTAGGACAATATAATGATATTTCTGCTCTATCCTAAAGACAAAACAAACAAGACAGACAGAGCCTGGTGGGGGAAAAAAGCATAGAAAAAGTTAAAAAGAAATAAAAACTGAATCTGGGAAATGTGAACTGAGGAGACAGCGGAACTGGAGAGGTCAAGACTTTCATAAAATTAAATGGGATAAAAAATATATGAGGAAGGCACAAAAGTCTCCTCGGCCACCATCAACCCCTGACTGGAGCCAATCGTCAGAGAGACGAACTGAGTTTGTGTGAGAGGCGGAAGGAAAGAGTGCCACTTTCATCCTATTACAGCTCCATCTAACCTTCCACTGAAGCCACCTGCTCCCACTGTCACACAGTCATAATCTCAAACTCACACACACACTCATCCATCTCACATTTGGAGTCTCATATCCAGACTGTACGTTGAAACACATTCCCCGGTGCCAAACGGTATAGATGTTGCTGAGCAATGTAATTTCGGTCTTAATACCGCACTGAGATATCATAGAGTATTAGATAAATAAATATAAAAATCCTGAATTTCAAAAGCAGCTGTGCTTCTCCCTCTTAAGCCACTGATACAATGGAAACTGAAAAGCAGGTTGAAATTCAGCCTTCCCTCATCTTTTCTGTCTCTCAGCCCTCTCTCCCATTATGTCTTGTCTTCGTCAGGTAATTGTCTCCCCTTTAACCTGTACCTCCTTTGATTCTCCTATGCTTCTGTCTCTGTGACTTCCTTGGAATTCACCTGCCTTTGTTCCGGCTAATCCTCAAGAAGGAACTTTTTTTAAGTCTGGAAGTTTGGGGTAGAAAGGAGGCACAGATGGGAAGTGTGGGGAGGGGAGAGGTACAGGGACATACTATCAGGGTGGCAGGGAGGAAGTGTGGGGGGCTTGGCTTATAGGAATCCAAATTATCTTCCTGCACTTTTCTAGCTGGCTTTCTCTTCATTTTTCTCCCTTTTCCTTTTGTGCGTGGCATCACCCGCGAGTCTCTCCTCCACTCCGTTTCGCTCGTCTTATCAGCTCCCCACCTTGCACTTTCAAGGACGAGCTTAACTGTTAAGAACACTAAGAACTGGATAAACCTGTGTGTGTGTGCATGTGTGTGAGTGTGTGTTGGTTTTTAACTTGCGCTGTTTTTGTGCTATTAATTTCCCGTTGTGTCTGTGTCATTGAATAGTAGGCATTAAATATGGTGTGCCTTCACATGTGTGTTCTCTTCTTGTCGGGGTGTGTGGGGGTGTGTGTGTGTGTGTGTGCTTCCCAGGGCAGCAGAAACTAATCCTATCCCCTCTTCTATCGCCTTACTGTACCTTCCCTCTTACTATCATTTATTTATCCCCATCTTGATTCTTTTTCCTAGCACACTCAATTTTTTCATTTGAATGCCTTGCAAAAATATTCACACCCTTGAACTTTGAACTTGAACCTATTTTGGCATGTCACAATGACAAACCATAATTGATCTTATTCTGATTTTGTTACAGACCAACACAAAACAGTGCATCTATTTTTTATCATTTTACAAATAAAAAATTTAAAATTAACTTTATCCCAGAACCCTTAAATAAAATCGGCGACAGTATATTACGCTCATTAGTTCATTGAGTCCAGTTCTGTGTAAGATCGACGTTGCCATGGTGTTATTAACTACCGAACCATGGATGGAGTCAATACAAAAACACATCACACTTTTGACTTTTTTGTGTAAACTCCTTGGGAAACTACTTATCCTTAAAGTACTACTTCACAGTTTAGCTCTACTTTGTGTTGGTCTACCACATAAAATCCCAATAATATAAATCATTTGTTTGTAATATGGCAAAATGTGAAAAAGTTGAAGAGAGGGGAAAACTCTCACAACGTCTATATGCTTTTGTTCCCAAACCTTTTCTTCAACATAAATGATTTTACACAAATAATTACTACAATATTAAAATGGATTACTGGAAACATTATTATTCACTATGCTTGTTATAAAAAGGTTGAAATAATTTCAGCCAATGTTCTACTGAAGATAAAAAAGGGTGGCTTCCACCATGAGAACTCTTTGTACCAATTAAGCTTAATCTCTTTTAATTTGAACTCATAAAACTTCCACTAATATTCAGTTTAGGAAAAGACTAAAAAATGTTTGCTATTGCTGTCAGTTGAACTCTTATGGGGAATAAATAACCGGAGGCAATTACAGGCGTCTGTGCTGTTCATTTGTGGTAGACCTTCAAAGCAGATCTGGTTTCAGGATATGCTCCCTTGGAATTAAAAAACACACCTCTCAGGTTTCCCAAAGAAGTATCACTTTACGGTTTTTCATACAATTGTTTTACACACTCACAGACAGAAGTCTCACATGCGGAGTTGCTACAGAAAGCGTTTTTTAGTTTCCATAGTTTTATTACAGTTTTTTTTAAACGTTTGATCAAAATTGTGACCAAAGAGCATGAGCAGGACAGGAGATGACAGTAAATTAGATCTCATTGTTATTTATACAACGTAGTAGGAAGCCGTGTTCTTTTGGAAGATAATCAATAAAAAAAATTGGAGAGGTTTTATATTCAAGAAATGTGGGTTTTGTAAATTATATGAAATATTTTATTAGGTCTTTTCACAATTTGAGACCAGTAGAACCTTTTTAGGAACCTTTTTACATGCAGTATCAGTATTATCAAAAATCTTTTGATCTTGGAAGTGTCTCAAGTTGGACATTTTTGAAACATGTCAGATAATGTATTCAGGTGCTACAAATTTGTATTTATTTAATAGTGGTTGTTGTAGTAACCTTTAGCATATTTTATATTAGCAAACAAATAGTGCATTTTTGCCAGTTTCATTATGTTTTAAATGCAACAACCATACTTAATTTTCAGGACTTTTGGGTTCACATTCCATTTCAAAAACCTAAGCAGCACCTGATAGATAATATTAAAATCTATAGCTATAGTTGAGAAGATTATTAATATAAATATTAGGAAAACTTTAAGATCCTTAAAAGTGCTTTGGGTGAATGTTTAGTGTTTATCCTTTGTAGTGCAGCAAAAGTGATTGCTGAAAGCTTGGGATGCCATCAAACAAATAGCTTTCAAATCCCACTTAACAAAAGCTGATTTAATTTGCTTAGTGATTGTATTTTCTGATCTGTATGTGAACACACACAGAAATTTATTAGCCATGCTTCCATTTACTTACACACGTCCAGTAAATGAACGGGATATGCTTTGCATTAAATAGTATTAATGGCGCTATTCACCGGGGACGCTCTAAGCTGCATGCTTTGGGGAAAATTGACCTTCTGTGGTCTTAATTGTACTAGAGGCTCAACACTGCCGTGACATTTAACTGTGCTCCAGTGTTAATTCTTAGCGTTTTATTCTAGTGCTTTGCTGACATTTCAGTAGGAGGCGGCTTTGCAGGGAAGATGATTGGTGATTCTTTGGCACTTTGAATAAATAAGCATATTTGTTCCCAATGTTTGAGTCTTTCAGTGTCCGCCTTGCATGCAGTATTGAGAGAGTTCGGTTCATAGTAAGATGGGAAAAAGGCATAACATGATGGACTGGCTTTCACTGCAGTATAGATCGTGCGAAGAAGCATTTAAATAACTTTATCAATGGGAAACTAGAAGTTTCTGATTGTTTGTTTACTGTGCACATTAGGTAATATTGATTTCCAAATAATACATACCTAATTAATTAACCTTTCAACAGTTTCTTGAAACCAACTAGGACGAACTGGGACCAATCTACTGATCTTTCTATTAGGTATAAAATAAACAAGCATATTTTCAAAAATATTCTTTATATGGCTGAGACATACTTCTTTAGGTTTAAAATTATATAAACTGATGGTCATTTAAAAAAAATAAGCCTCTTTCTTATCAACATAAGCAAGGGTCTACTTGTTAAGACTGCTGATGGTGAAGTGACTCTCACCCGTTTGGTCAAAACAGATTCATTAGAAGACTGATGAACTATGAAAAGAGCTAATTTGAATAGCTGTTAGCGTGTGCATAGGTGAACTTGTGTGTGAATGTGAATAAGCATGTTCTTGTAAGGGCACTTGTCGAGTCTCTTTCCTTTAGTGCTACTTTGTTAAGAGGCTGAAGTAATTAGCTGAGAAAATGGAGGGCTTTCACCAGCAGCTGCAATTACTGCTTTCTGTAGTAGGATTGAATGGATAAATGGATGGAAGAAAGAGTGGTGTACTGTATTAGATGAAGAGGGCAGGATAAATAAAGACTGAGTTGGCTGTGGATGGAGGACATTGGTGAATAAATGAAAACAATTGTCTGTGGACGCTTAGCATTGTGAAAGGTGTGTAAAAAGAACATGCAAACTCATCAAAAAAGGACAAAATTCTAAAGGCTTGGATTTTTCTTTTCTTTCTACATGATCAATAATAATAAAGTTATGCTTTATTTTTCCTGTTTGGCTGTCCTGATCAGTAAATAGCTAAACTATCACTGACCTCTTACACAGGACATTTTATTCTCTCTAGGCACCCAGTTGGCATTAATTATGTTTTGGACCAACAGCCTTTTGTCGTACTTTGTGTTCCTCAGGGTTCTGTCTTAGAACCACTACTTTTCATCCTCTTCATTAATAATGTTGACCCTAACATTAACACATAAAACTTCCATATTTACACAGATGAAAAGGCAAAGTATTGTTGCTGCTCAATCACATTTTAAGGCTTTAAACTTGTTTTAAACATAAACAGGAAGGAAACTTTCAAATTCAAAATCTCTGTGGTCTAACATTAATCTATTATAATTATATGGCCACTTTGGGCTACTTAATATCTTTAGGCCTACATTTATGTGAGAAGTTCAGTTGGTTATAGTATACAGTTCCTTAATGACCTCTTGTCAGTATAAAACGTTTTGACAAAGTTGAGAAAAAACACCTGGAGATGTTCTTAAAATTACTTGAAAATTAAAGATATATTCTCTCTGGACATTTATAAAGGACTGTTTGGTGACTTGGACATGGAGGTATCTCGCTGTAGCTGTTTTGCTTGATTTATTTTGACATAAATGCTAATTGTGTATGAGGACTTTGATTATAACTGATGCCATTTGTCTGTCTTGTCCAGGACTCTCTTGAAAATTAGATTAAATACCACTATTTTCTTCTGCTGACATAAAGGTTTTAATAAAAGCAAGAATTAAGCCATCATATGGATTTTCAGAACTGTGAACAAAGATGTCAGATTATTTCCATTACTGTGAAATATTAAAAACTAGTTTAAGATAAGGTCATTAATCTGCATGGGTTTCAGTACGAACGAGGAGTTTTGCCCAATACCCTAAATATGGATAACTTGTAAAGACAATCTTGGCGTTTACAGTCTCATTACACTTTTACTTCTATTCAGTTTGCTGGAGTTTATTCTTCCACAGCTTGTTAAAGATCCTGCCACAGCATTTAATCAGGTGAAGATTGAGAGTATTTGGACTTTCCGCCGTAGCTTTATTGTTCTCAATCTTTAGCTTGTTTATAGACTCATTTTTAGTCAAGCTTTAGGTGTCAAATTACCTTATATTAGACTAGAATATTTCAATACATTATACAGAAGACATTTATCAATGACTCCAAGTAGTCTAAGTTCTCTTAAGGATCAAATATTTACCTGACACTTGGTGCTAGGCATTTTACTAATATGGTTTGTTTTTTGCTGCAATGTGGCCAAACGTGCCTGTGACTTTGAGTTTGGATTTAACTTTTCAAAACATCACTTTTAAAGCATTGTGTCATGTTTTCTTTCTTTTGCAGTTTTGTCTTTGAAAGTAGTGCCTTTTACTTGGCAACTTTTCCAACCTTTCTGATTGCACTGCTGTGCACTTTAAGCTTTAAAATAGTAACCACATTTGCAGAGGCATTCAATCCTTCAATGTTTGGCAACTGCCTCTAATGTTTTTTTTTTTTCACTTATGAGTGATCTTTCATACTCCAAACTGTTTTTCAGTGGCCTTATCAGACAGCCTGATTGATGATCACTGAGAGTTGCCTCTCTGAAATACTTGCTGATGTCTTTTCCCCCTTGGGATTGTGTTAACCAGCAGCTGAATCCTTCGCAGAGTTTGGCTAATGATCTGTTGATCGTGTTCAGTGAATTACATCCTGGTGCCCTTACCAGGTGTTTAATTATAAATGTCTCTGTCAAGATTTTTAACCCTTGATGCCAGTCTGAGACATTAAAGATCAAGCACTTGCTGATATAAAATCTTATGTATGGCATAATTAGTAAAGTGAGTGTCAAGTGTATATTTGATAGCTCCGTAGATATTCAGTCCTTAAAAGATAAGCTATGCTGTTTCTTAATTTTTATTACTATTATTATTGTCTGCTAATCAAATAAAATGCCTTGGTAAACTTGTTTAAAAAGTGTGACAGAAAGTTTTTGTGGTTTTGAAATTATGACCTTACAAAACTTTGATATACAAAGAAGCTCAGATTATTCATACCCCCTGAAATATTTAGGTTTTAATTTGACCATGTTTCTTCTGACTGGAAATAATACCAGCGTTTTGGAGAAACTCAGCCAGAATCCAGACTTCTGTGGAAAGAGGTAAAGATTAGGGTGATAGTTAGGAGGCATTCCTAGGAAGATACAGTAGGTTGCTGTAGGTAAATTGACAAAATACTATTGGAGATATGCAAAAAGCTGGTCAGCAACTATAAGAAGAGTTAGACTGCTGTCATGCTAGTAAAAATATATATAATTTTTGGCATATCATTTAAAAAAAAAAAGAAACTAAACTGGTGTTATTTGTACATGTCTATATTTTGAGAGATGCATGTCCCATTTCCTATCGGAAATAAATTTATTGTTTGAAGTAAACTCATTTTAAATCTAAATCTTCCAAGGATTTGAATAATTTTAGGCTTAATTGTACATTAGCACCAATAACCAGCTCATGCCTACACCCTGTACTTTAGATTTGATCAGAATATAGCAACTTTTAGTTCCTGTACAGTAAGGATGGACTCTAACTTACTGTTTCTGCAGTTTAGTATAAAGCTGAATGTTTTGTCAATTTACAGGTATATTTATCTAATTTTAAAGCCCTTTATGGACATTAATGTTTTCAAATGTTTTGTGCAATATGAAAAATACTGTACTGTAAAGACACATTTTTGATTACGTGTATGTAATTACCAAGGGAATAACCATTTTGTGTAATTTGAATTAATTTGTAGTTCAGCGGTGTACCCTTTTCTGTCTTAAAACTACTTATTGTAGTTTATTAGACTGAGGTGACCTTTTCCTTTCTACACCAATATGCATGCCAATAGTTATTAAATGTGCAAAAGCAAAGGCATTAAATACATGACAGATGACATGACACATGCACAAAGCAACAGTAAGGCAGTAGTGTTTAATTAAGTCAGCCCAAAGTACTGGCAGATCAGAAAGATGTGACTGATAAATAAAGATTAGACCAAGCCAGCCCTTATTCATTGATCTCTCTGAGGGTGAGAGGCAGAGCAGGGGGAAAGGACGTAGACGGGTAAAATCTTTTTTGATTTACAGAAGGAGAAAAGGACAATGGATTTAAAGATTGGTATCTAAAAGTGAGATGCAGATGTGGTTAAAATGATTTAAGTTAAATTTGATAGATGGACACACTTTAGCAGGATATTAACTGCTCGGATAAGATTGGTTGAGAGATGAAACTGTCATTGTTGTGTTAAGATTATTCTGGTGTGTTCCCAACACTGGTCCTAATTTACAGTTCATCACATATGGCTGGTATTTAGTTTTATTCCTTAGTTTACACATTTTGAGTAAAGGTTTTTATACAGCAATCCTGGGCATGAATGTGAGATTAAATTGGGTCTTGTAATACTTTTTTCTACCCTTTTTTTTTTCCCAATTTGTATTTACTAGGCGACAAATTCATTGAGTTTGGAACTAAATAATTCCCCGTATGAGTTTATTTTGGCCAATCTTTTCACCAAATTCAAATCTACAGGCTCAAATACCACAGTTCTTTATGGTTTTTGGTGTTTTGAAAATGAGCAGCTTCAAAAACCTCTCGATTGTTGAGTCACAATTGCACCGTTACCTAGCAACCTTAGCTGCGTCCAGAACATCACCTAGCAACCCAAGCTAAGCTCCAGTGTTTGGTCAGTTGGTTTTACGGCTGTATGTGCTGTACAATGGCTGCACATGACTTACCATCCAGAAACCACGTGCTGCATTCTCGTTGGTTGTGCATTGGACTTTACTTATGCTTTTCAAAGATGTACAGTTGTATAATTGCGCATATGTTTTCATGTGCGAGTGTAAACATTGATTTGGGGGAGGCATGGCCAGCAGCAGTTTATTTTGATTTAAAGTGACAGGAGGTCCTAAAACAGCTCATTCTGAGTTTCAACAATTTGGCCTAATTTATACAACCTTTTGTGAAAGAAATTTGTTTTGACTTCCTGCTTCCGCAGCTCTTTTTGGTTGTCTTCATAGTTCAGTAAAGTAGTTTTCCTAAGCCAGGGGACTACTGAGTAAAGTCTGCTGGGCTCCTGTCTTCATTTTGAGACAGGAGAGGAGTTTGAGTAAGAAGCAGGAGGAAGGATAGAGATTTTAAATAAGCTGAGTTGAAGGAAGCGATTTCACAGCACTCCTAAGAACCCTTTATTTAGCTGGAGCGAGGTTGGTTAATGAAGAGAAATGATTAAGTCTGCTCTGGGAGAGGTGTAAGCACAGACGGTTGGGAAGAGGAAGAAGAAGAAAACAATGAAGGGGTGCCAGAAACAGAATCACAAAGAAAAGAAAGACTCAGTTCACAGTTTGGACAAAGTACTCTAATTTAAGCTGTATACATCTGCAAAATGCTCTGTGCCCATCTAAGGTTCTTTGATACATCCTTGAAACAGCTCAAGTGAAAGGGACTGGACTCTGGATCTTTCATGTCTGTGTTACATTGTATCTGTGGAAAAAAAAAAAAAGAGAGACAGAGAGAGAAACAGTAGGAGTGTGTGTCAGTGCTGAAAGTGATGGGTGGTGTATTTTATGGGTAAATTGAAGGGTCTGTTAAAAGGAGAGAGATGAGCCCCTCTTACAGTGTGTGTGCCTGCAAGTAGGGGTGTGTGTGCGTGCTCTCCCTCAGCATCAGTCTCTTCTGCTTGATTTCTGTGCTCTCCTCCCTGCCTCTCCTCTGCTCACTATGCCGTGAAATGGTTTTTCACTAGACCATTACCCCTACCAGGGCACTACTGTGCTGCCACAGGACTCTGTGAGTGAAAGGGAGTGTGTTAAGGTGTGTGTGTGTTTGCCTGGAGAGAGGGAATGATGTGTGTTTGTGTAGCTGCACTTGAAACAGAAAGATTATGATTTTTTTATTTTCTTTTCCAATCTGTGGTAAAGATGAGTTGTGTACAGCTACCAGTACATAGGCATGTGTGGCTGCATTTGATGGGAATGGTGTGTTCCTTTGTACAGTGCCTTGAATGTTTTCATATTTTTAGTCAAACACAGAGTAGGACCGATAATACATGATTCTCTTTTTGTAAATACATGTCTTAAAAGTGTAGCATGCTTTTGTATTCATCCTCTTTTACATTCATATCCTTTCATAGAGTCCTGTTGCAGATGTCATCTAGTTAGAAAATGAAAGTGACCTGTGTGTGTACTTTAATCTTTGTTGAGTTATAAAACAACGTCCTTACCTTTAAAAATTTTACGTTTTCCTGTTTAATCTGTCATAGTAATATGCTAATCAAAGAAGCAGCCAAAACATCACTTATGTTAGTCTAGACCTGAAATTGATTTAGTGATAGAGAAAAAACTTGAAAAATTAATGTAAACGTTTGTATTGACTCTTGGGGGCTGAATACAAATTCACTCAACTCTTTTAACATTTGTGGAAGTTTTTCTCCTGCAATGCCGTACTTTGTGTTGGTTCATTACTCAAGATCCAAAAAACTACACTGATTTACTAGTCACTAATGTGACAAAGTGTGAAAAAGTTTAAGCTGTGTTTATGCTTTGAGAAAGCGCTGTATCTCTGATGTTAGTGTTTGACTTGTGCTTTATTTTCTACCAAAAGAACTACGATACTGAACATTTTCAAAATGTAATCATTCCACTTCATTTTCAGTGAGTAAAATGTGTTGTTGAATGAGGGATTTTCCTTATGCTGTGTAATGTCATTTAGCCTATTGCAACCTGAACTTTCCTTTCCAGACTTTTTCAATTTGTCTTTTTAATGAAAATTTGTTCTATAATTTTTAACCGAATAATGAATTTAGCTTCATTTTCTTTCTCAAATTCACCTGTGTTCAACCTACAAGTGAATTCATAAACCCACAACTGCTGGTCATTTCTAATATGTAATTTATTTGCTGGGTTTTACATTTGTGAGAACTTTTTGTATTGACGTGTTTAATTGATGGGTGTTTTCCAGATGTAAACAGGTTTCTGTTAAAAATATATTTTTAACATCATTTTTTGTTGTATTTTTTTTTTATTTTCAGCTTTTGCTTCACCAACTCATCGTTTCTCGCAGCCTCCACCGCATGATGCAACTCATTCACCCCCTCATCTCTCCCCATCTCAAGTTCCCCCTTTAACATCTTGTTTAAATTGTGCCGTTAATATCTTTTCCACCTCCCCACTCCACCGCCCTTGTCTTCACCTCATTCCCTCTCTTGTTTTATAAGTCACCTCTCATCTCCTTTCTCTCCCTTTGCCCCTCCTCAACAACTTCATAATTTCCCTCCTCCTCTGTAAGTCATTTTACTCTGGTCTCATTCGCTCCAGCTCTCTTTCCTCCGTTCTTCTCCATTTAATGCCTTTTCATTCCTTAGCTCCCAATCTCTATTCGCTCTTAATATCCCGCAGTTTCTTTACCTGAGATATTGAAGCTATAAAGACAGGTGTTCAAAAGAAAGCAGGACCAGCAAATCTGATTTATATGCCTCCTGGTGTCGTTCCCCTGAATACAGATAGAAGAGGAAAGGCAAAGAGGGAGAGCAAATAGCTGTGCTCTTTGATATCAAAATCTCAGCATGTTGTGAAGGAAAAATCACTGAGCTTTCTTCGATATCTCCAGTCTTTTGTCTCCAACACACCTCACCTCATATCATGTAGTTTTGAATTTATTTCCCTCTGTTCTTCTTTCTGGAGCTGGGATTACAGTTCCAACCTCAAACTTTAATGGATTTTGTGTCATCAACACAAAGTAAATTATAATTGAAATGTAAATACAGTAGAACATTGTTTTCAATAGTTTTCTATTTGAAATGTGTGGCATGCTTATGTATATTTACCCCTTGACTCTGATACACCTAAATGTAATCCATACAACTATATTTTTTCAGGAATCTATGCTGATATGACTTCATTTCATCATAAATCCAACTGTGAAGGTCTCAGAGGTTTATGAGAAAACATTGGTGAGCTTAAGTCATCATGAAGATCAAAACACATGAACTTGATAGGTCAGGAAGAAAACTGTGAAAAAGCTCTGAATATTTCTCAGAGAACTTTTCACTCTGGAAACCAGAGGTGGGTGACATGGATTTCAAATTTTATCACGATATTTTGTGATACTATTGTGATAACAATACGAACAATAGGAGCCATTTTGGTGGACTTGAAACAACATTAATTGGAATTTATCGCGACAATAATTTAAAATCTATTGTGATCAGAAATTTATTGCGAAAAATGCTAAACGATACAATCATTGCCCACTTCTACTGGAAACCAAACAACACCTAAATATAGGTCACATGCCAGTACAGCAAAAGTCAGAGAAGCAGCCCAGAGGCAGATGGTAACTCTAGAAGAGCTGCAGAGAGCCACAGCTCAGATGGCAACATTAGTTAATCAGTGATAAGAATAGCAGTGTTAAAATAAACTGTTACTTTTTTTCATTAATGAGTAATTTAACTAATTACTTTTTCTATTGTTACATTACTGCTACCATTTCTGACGCAGGATGGAAATGAAGTCCAACTTGGCAATTTTACACTATCTTATTCATATAAATTTTGGGTGAAAGCACTGTTTTACTGTGACAAATGTGAAATTAAAATGCATTTAACGATCACCAAAACCATTTTTTGTGTATAGCTGTGTGTGTTTGCCCAGATAAAGTATGTTGATGTTTTGGTCTTTAGTCGACTTCATTTGAAAGCAGAGCAAAGCTGGAATCTCCCCGCTGAATAGACCGGAATATTCTCAGAGGGAAATATTGTGCTTCAATGAAAGAGAGAGGGAAAGAGAGAGGGTAAAAAAAAAAAAAACAGGAATATGTGAGGAAGGAGAAAACGAGATGATGAGGGTTAAAGTGAGAACCAGTGAGAAGAGGAGGTAAGATTGAACTGTCAGCAGTTTGGATTAATCTCTGCTCTTTTTCTTTCAGTATGGAGATGAGGTGCAGTTCTCTTCATGTGAAAACTGCGCGCGTGTGTGTGTGTGTTTGTGAATAAAAGAGAGAGACATAATATTTTGAAGTAACCTAATCTTGGATGGAGACCCTTCCTAACCCCACCCCAACAAACCTCAGAAGACCTAAATCCCTAAAAACGAGCTTTTTTTGGTCCTAAATTACCAAAGTATCACAAACACCCAAACATCGAGAAAATGAGGGGCTTATGGCTAAGCATCCCACATACTGCCACTCCCAGCTTTATAGTTTGTTCTTCCTTTAATATAGAGTTTAATACAAGATGCTGTACTAGTAAGATGCCACAAAAAAAAGGCATTTTCATTTAGGTATCTACTGCTCCTTTTCCTACTGCTCCAAGCTAATGTTAATTTTGTCCACCAGATACCAGGCAGAGGCACTGATCCCCGTCTGACTCCACGATACGAGGAGGTGGAACGCCAGTATGCCTCCTTACCAAGGTACAACTGTCTCCCTCCATCTGTGAGAAACTCCAAATCCTTTCTGTTTATTTTTCTTCTTCTAATTTAATGTTTGTTTACAACTTTTCTTCCTAAATTTCCCACACACCGGAACCCGCCATACCTCCACCACTGGAGCTTTCTCTACTCTTTTCAAACCTGTTGAATGCCTTTTTAAATTATTTTGTCTTGGCAACTAAATGAGCTCAATTCTAGCTTACTGAATTGTAGAAAACAATGAGCCATTTGTAGTTTTTAGTCATTAATCTAATAGTTGTGGTCAGCAGTAATAACAGGTGGAAGATATGATGATGTTAAGTCATGAAGGTGTGAACATGATGATGATCTGCAACAGCAACGACATTATGATATGGTCTATATCTTTTCTTTCTATTTTCTTTTTCTGTATTCAAAACTGCATGCAAACTGTTTAATGATGAAGACAGTCTCACATGACCATACAAAAAGCCTTCAGTCACTCTTGAGCATTTTTTCTCCCAATTTGCTACTATTTTCCTTCTTTCTCAAAGCTACAATTTTATTTTATTTTTTTCTTCGACTCCTTTCTTCTTCTTCTTTATTTGCTCCTCACCCAACGTGATATCTTACTTAGCTTACTTTTTTTTTGCCATACGTAAGGCAGCTGCAGTAATGCATTTAAACAACTCCTTAGTAGACTTAAAGTTACTGTAAAAGCACGTTGCAAGCAAGGGAGAAAGGAACTTCAACAGAAAGAATAGTGCTGCTTCTAGCTTCTTTTCATTTTGTTGTACTTGCTGGTAACTACCAACACCTCTGCAGACTAACAGATGTTAGTCGTTGTTTGTGTCTGTCAGTAAGAGTGAGTTGGCAAGTTGAGCTGAAGAACAGAACTTTAGAACATTAAAAAGTTTATTGCCAAGTTCCCAACCCTGTTAAAATAGTGAGGGATGGGTATTTCACACCTCTTTTGTCAGTGTTTGTGTCTCGGCGTGTGTGTGTGTGTCCAACATAAAGAGGGAGGGTGTCTCCGCATGGGTGATGGCTTTGGCAGATGGGGGTGGGAGCAGTGATGATAGTTTTGAGGTCTGGCTTTGGTATCTGAAAAGCCTCGGGAAATTGGACACATTTGCACACGCTGGCATACTTTAGAGGTCCTGCATTTCTGTTTCCACTTAGAAACTTGGGCTGCTATTTCTACACACTCAGCCAAATCCACACGGATGTCTGATCATACATTATGATGCAGATCTGACTAAAGAGAGACCTTGCCCATGAATATATGCTAAATAATTAAGTTAAAAGAAAAAAGTCTTGATATTGGTTCGACACTTAAAACAGAAAACGGTCTTATGGTGTCTTTGCTGCCAAGTCACAGATGCCAAACGCTTTTTGCAAGCGTTGCACTTTTATATCTTTCTCCACAATGACCACACTAGCATAAAAGCAATAACTAATTATTTAATTCAATATGTAATGCAGAATGTTGAAAGCGCATAAAAACCAGTGGTGTAGACTTAGAATTTTATTATTATATTTTGTAGTACTGTGGTGATAACTCTAAAAACTATTTATTACTTATTCGTTAGATAACTGTATGGACATAACTTCATTGCACACAATTCATGTATAATATGTGATGAAAAATATATGGAAAACATACTTATACATGAATTTTGAAAATGCCATTTTTAGGACACTATTCACATTAACACATCTGATTTATATTACAAAGCTGCACATAATCATGTTTTTGAATTTACTTCCATTTATTGAGGATCTCTTGGAAAAATAACATTTCAGTCAGTTTTTCTGAATGATAAATCGAAATTCTTATCATGACAAGCATTTTCTTTTACCATAAATGATAAACGATATGATAAATGTTCACCCCTAATAAAGTCATCATGAAGACTAAGGAACACACCAGACAGTCCTGGAATAACAGCAGCAAGAGGTTTGTTGTGAATAATGAATAGAGTGACGTTCGTTCGGGAAGTTCTTGGAACACTGTGAGGAAGAAGATTAGCAGGGTGGATCATAAATGTGAATATTGTTAGGAGATGAGTGCAGAGGCTGTAGGATGATGAATGTCAGGAATAACTGAGCAAAGTCCAAAGGGAGCGAGGGAGACTGGACAGGTTTGGTTTGGAGGATGGTGGTGAAGAGGAGCATTGGAGTTTCTGGTCATGATTGTGTTTATCCAGGAAGTTCTTGTCCTGAGAAGACTGACCAAGGAATCACAAAAGCTACACAGAGGAATGTTTACACATTGGAGGAATAAAAGAGAGTCAGGAGTAGCACTAAGGTTACCACTTGGGTGATCAGTGACCGCCAGCCAGTTCCTCTTAGCCTACTGTACTATATGTAAGACATATCCTAATAAAAGTTTCTGTTTTCCTCTGTTAATTAACACATTAATTATTCGATCGTCCAAGATAGGCACAAACTAAGTCATGTTTTGTAACTGCATCCAGGGTGTTGCCCTCATAAAAATCTATTATTTTTCCACCTGACTACGGTAGAAATAGCTGGAAGGTTATGTGTATCTAGGATCTGCATGTCTACCTGTATACTTCATGAGTGACTCCTAAGCCATGTTCCACAGATTCTGTTTTGAACATTTCTGTTATTTCCTGGATGGTACATAAATAATTTTTGGGTTACTTAATCAGATACTGTTCTTTTGACTCAACATCAGTTAAATTCAGTACGGAATACATAAACTGAGTTGGTGTGAATTTATCTGTGTATGTATGTCTGTGTGTGTGTGTATTGGAGACAAGGTTAAAATTAAAACATGACCCTACTGTGGATGAAGTTTCCCTGCCCAAAGCACCAGCGCTTCGCCACATAAACTGTCAGCAAATGTCACTGCTTGAAATAGATAGGTGGTCTGTTTCAGGGTAAACTGAATATTTTGCTGCCTCATAAAACTGTTCACTATTTTATTACTGAATTCACATTCAGAAAATGAAGACACAATATATATAATATATAAATATATATATTACAGAATATATTTTATTATAAAAAGCAGTTTCTGAGTACCTCACTGTTGATGATTTAACACATTTAAATAATAAGACTGGTGTTAGTATCTAACACCAATCTAACAATTCTTGCGAATTCAGTACTTTTTTCTTAATTCTTAATACTTTTTCTTGAAAAAAAAGTACTTGTTTTATTCCTTGTTTGTTTTCTATCCAGAAGTTGAAATTTCCTTACTTGAAGTTGAATATATGCTCCCCATGCTTCCCATAAACATCAAAACCGAATATGGATTTAAATATTATGCGATTGTTTTTTGTTTTGTCTTGTTTTTTCCCCTCTCATTGGTGTTTGAGTCTTATTAAATCATGCACAGAGTGCTGCAGAATTTCTGATTCTTCTTCTGTTTGTAATTCGAAAGATATAGTATGATTGGACATTGAGCAAAACAATTAATTCAAAACATTAGTTTACAAAGCTGAAACACAGTTAGTGGTGAGTGTAATGACATTCTCAAATCTACTTAGTTTCTTTTTTGAAGGTAGTTAAAATACATCATTAGGGTTAATTCAACACTGCTTATTTACATACTTTTAACTCACAACACTTCATCTCAAAGGACTTTACAAGACAAACAGAGCCAATTCATATACAGAAATGTAAACAGTAGACAAGCGTCTGTTTGTAAGTTGTGGATTCACCTATTCGCAGATTTTCTGTGAAACGTAATTCCAAATTGTTTATGGAAAATGTGTCTATTCACAGGATTTTTCATAGAGCAGACCTAAAATAGTCAAAACAAAATGCAGCTAGGGAAGCTCCACTTCACGCAAAATGGACTTACGTCAATCCATTTTACATAAAAGTTAAAAGATGTAGATTTTCATGTTATATGTGAAAACAATGGGCATTATGACATGACCCTTCACCTGACAACCACTACTACCGTCTCTCTCTACCTTTTAATGAAATTACCTCTCCATCTTCTTCACCAATACATCCCTTTTTTCCACCATTTTCCCATTTTTTCCATTGTACTTGCTCTGAGTTCCTTATCTAGAAACAAAGGAACTAATGGAGAGTTATAGCCACTTTATACCTTTGCCTATGTGACTGCCAGAAACATTTAAAGTCATTTTCAATTGTTTGTTTAGAAGTAAGTTACTAATAAGATAAAGTTTTATTGCCAAGCTACATCTTAATGCAGCTTAATCTAACCAAACTAATATACAACGCTTTTCTGTTTAGATTTTCAGGTGTTAAACCAGAATTACCCTAAGCTTCAACAAGATAATTAGCATGTTTCTTCAAAGAAATGTTTAGGATTTACAGAAAATCTAAGAGTAAAAGCACATAGATTGTTGCTTAATGTCAAAAAATAAATAAATAATAATTCTGGCATTAGTCATTCTGCTGAGGAAATAATTGCAAATATTTCTTAAAGATGCTATAAAAAATGCTAAAATCTTTTAATTCTTATTACGTTTATATTTAAAACACAGTATATAATTTTTGGCCATATACATTTAGTGACGCAAGGTTCTTCGGAAACATGTGCTTCCAGATTATCAGGTTGCAGGCTGCTGGTCTAAAGAAAAACAGAATACATGTTTGAAATTGGCTCCAAACCAAAAGCTTTCACGTATCATACAGATCAAAAGACAATTAACCCGAACACTGACCAAATGTATGTAAACTTTTAAATTCAAGAAAAGTTACAGAAACAAAATTCTTTTAAAAAGTTGTTTTATGGTGTTTAGCAAATGCCAGAAAACAGAACACTAACCAGGAGCAAATGATTTTCGTAATTAAACTAAAACGAGAAAATTTTGATGTGAATTAACTTCACACAGTGTGTCTTTTCAATCAGTGTATATAAATATCTGGTTTCAACTGCAGATTCTATCTTTCTGAAATGAAATCAGGTTGTCCAGATTTCAATGGAAGCTTGGCCGAAAGGGGCAACGCACAGAGTACAGCGCTCAAAAATAAATCTGAACTATTAATTACAGCCATAGCCATCAATATCTGTTCTTCGTCCACTGCTGCAGTGTTCTACTCCCAGAAGCTTGCCCTGCACTGCTCAAATTTCCAATGCTGTGACTTTTAAGGGAAAAAAAACTCAACCACGATTAAAATATTTTTGCTTCATGTTGCTTGAACAGCAAATCACTTCATCTCTGTTTCAACCATGTAGCTACTCCTCCATAAAAATCCTCCGCCATAACATAATACAGATCTCACTAATCTCCATGAAAACCATAAAGAAACCTGCATCAGATACATTATTTATTCAATAATAAACCTTATTTTTCTGAGGAACTGTGAATATTTGTTCTGTCATTCCCAATAAATTGCTTAAATAGCTGTTCAGGATTAACTATAAAATTGCATTCTTTTGTTTAAAGTTCTAAAGAAAAATGTCATATTTTGATATTTTATTTTTTAGTTTTGTTTCATTTATAATAAAAAAAAATAGCAGGTACCAGTGGTAGTATTACATCCTCAAACGGTAAGGCAAGGCGATTTTATCTGTGATTGGCTGTACAGACTGCGTGTATGAAAATATGAAGGTGACAAAAAAACATGCAACAGCCTTTCAAAGCTGCTGGGAAATCAAAGATAATCTTGCAGATTGTAGTGCAAACAGTCTGCAAAGATTGAACTAATGAGAAAGAAAACCATTATTTAAACTTTGGGAACTTTGAATGTGTTTCAGTGAATGTACATTTGTTTGAAGTAACCTCATTGACCAGGAATGGACATGTCCGTGTTGATAATGAGCATCAGAATGCGTGTGTGTGTATGTGTGTGTCTGCACTGTTTCATTTCAATTATTCTGGGGTCAGTAGATGGCTATCACAGCTTGTATATGGCTAACATTAGCAGGTTGTGCCCCATGTGTGCCTCATTCATGACCCATTTGCACATTCTTTCTCTGTGTGTGTTGAGCACACACACTCATTATTGTTTTCATTACATAGCAATGCAGAGAGAAAGGGGGGAACAAAGCGACATAAACAGACAAAGGTCAGGAGTTGACAGATTTCACAACAGGCAGATCTTAACTATTTAAAGGCATACTCATAAAAATATTGACTGTGAAGATTTCATCAAGAAAGAAAAAATGAAGGAAAGAAGAGGAATCAGCTCATGTGTCCTCAAGGACTTTTTCTGTTGGTTGCATTTTTTTCTTGTACTAACATGTCAAATTTTATTAAAAGATTTGATGACCTGATCACAAGAAGGCCAAGAGACATTCAAAGGAAACATGTAAAAAAAGTGTGAAAGAAAAAATTACACACAAGATATCCAAGTAGGTAGAGAGAGCAGTTTTTCTCTTATTTCATGTTTTTAAATTGTATTTTTTTATTTTGTTATTTTAATTATCTCCTTATAATTGTTCAGCACTTTGTTTGAAAACACTTTATAAAAGAAGTTATTAGTAAATTAGTTTGATACTGAAGATTTATCCAGCAAAGATGAAGGCGTCAGTAGAAATACTCTATGAAAGTAGTAGCGTGGAGATTTAACAAACTAGCACTCTATAGGGAGATTTAAAAGTGCTCTATCACATGCCCAATCTCCCTGTAATTATCCACAGTAACAAATCACCACCTGTGACAAAGCCTGCAATTTGCAACATATTAAAAATGAATGAAATTTCTGCTCCACTTCTGACTAGCATTGTTGCTCTGAGGTGTACAGGAATGCCACAGCATCATCTTTTTGCCACCAAATAGTCCACATTATATTCATGAACCATGCAGGTGTTGTTCAAATCAAACTTTTTCTTGACATAATCACTAAATCTTTTACTCATGAAGATTGAACTAGTAATGTGGCTGTCATAACCATCATCCTCCATGTAAGCAAGCATGGAGAATGATCATTTTGAAAGAGCTCTTACAGATTTAATATGATCTGGACTGGCAGGGGAAACACAAAAAGCAAAAGAAAACATGTTATTGCTTGAGATATCTCTTCAGACCCTATTGTTCCAGATAGTACACCTGGTGTATATATGTAATATATATGTTTTCTTAAAAATAAATAATTTTTCATTTAGGGCTTTAAAAGTTACTTATTTAGTAAGTTTTCAATATTTTTAGGTATTCTCCCTCTAAAATATTAGATTTTTCCTGTAAACTAAACTGACTGAACTTTAGCTGAAGTCATTATCATTCCATGTAGATTTATATCAATAACAGTATTTAGCAGCTCAAGATACATTCCTGATCCAATTTGATTAGGAAGACATCCTTTTTCAATTTGCTCTGGTTATAGCTTTTATTAGATTAAAAGACCCAGTCAGAATTGTCTTCTAGGGGTCTGGAGAAACTGTCACTTCCTTATTATAATTTTAATTCAGGCGCTTTTTAATTGCTGCAGCTGTTTTAGCTGAGTCTTCTGTTTCACATGGCACCAGTTTCTGCCCATCTCCTTCACGTCAGTCATTTTCTTTCCTTTTGCTCCCTGTGCCTCTTAATGTCTCATTCTCATTCTTGCTGAACTGGGGGTGAAAAGGACATTTTCGAATCATTTCGGCCTGCCAATGGAGAGAAATTAAATGAGAACGTCTCTTGCTCTCTTGAGAAGACCTCCCATCCAGGCCTGAGAGTTTCCCAGACCACTTTACCACTGCTGCACAATCCAGCCCATTGTTAGGTTGTTTTCCCGTGTTTCTCTGGAATCATTGAGACCCTGATTGTTTGTTAGTTATCCAAGGGATCCATAGAATTATTCCTCGCAGTCTTTTTCTTATTTGCATGTTGAAGTATGACAATAGAAAAGGAAGTTGATTGGTATGAAGTTCTCTAAACAAATGCTGAACCTCTCAAGGGGAAATTTTTGCTTCAGAGAAAGTTATAGTTTATACGAGGAATGGGAATAGCTTTTCTCAGTTGGTTCACACTTTAATGTGTTTCTTTTTTGAGAGCATAAATCAGCTCTTTTCGTTTAAACCATAAGCATGTGCAAGACAGAGTAATTGTAAAGCATAAAAAGGAATAAAAGTTAAGTATTTTTCAGGCTACAAGCAGGAGGAGAAGAAAACATATTTTGGAAAATGTTTAGTTTTTAGACTCACTTCTACAAGATAATTATCTAAACTCATGAGAAAATAAGTGAATTGTATTCTTTGATGAAGGTACATAATCACAATGATGTTAGTTTTTTTTTTTTTTTTAAACCTTGAGTTCAGCATGTTAGTCAACAGTATCTTCATCTATGCGTCACTTATATATTGCCCTGTACAACAGCAATATGCAAATGAGATATAAAAAATATGTGTAAACCTAATAGTTTTTAAAATGTACTCTTTAAGTGCAGATCATGTTCAGAGTTTTTCATTTTTGTAACAAGTTGTACATTAGATCATTTCTCATGTCTTTGTTGCTTTTGTATTTGGAATTGTTAATGTTTTCCTTTTATTGTAGAAGTTGAGTGTTGCTTTAGTAGTTAAAAGCCATTTAGAATGATGCTTTGTTATTTCCTTTGTCTACAACAGTAAAATAATTCCAGGGTTTTTCTTGTTTAGCTCCCTCTCATCAGCTACTGCTTAAAAAAAGAGAGGGTAAAATAAAACTATATTAAATGATATTCAATTAGATCTATACAAACTTGTGAAATAATACTTACAAACTCTGTTTTTCCTCTATGTTCTTTGGTTACTATCAACCTTGATCGTAGTGAACATGGCCACAAGTTCTTCAGAGTCATTTCATTTGGGACTGAAAGCAGATTAAACACTTGCATGGCTCTAAACCCAGATGTTTTCCCTGTTCTTTTAGTCTTTTCTTTCCGCTCTGTTCAATTGCAGAGGTTAAAGTCAATATCAGTTGACAACTATATAGCACAGCTCTGGACAGCTTCCCCACCACCATCCTCTATTTTTTCTGGTATTGACCCCATCATGTTCTTGATGGTCTGCTCTCTTTCTCATGTTCACTCAGTATTGTTTTAAAGCATTTTGTTCAGAGCTTTGATCTGATCATAGTCTCTAAAATGTTGGGTTACAACCCATAATGTGTTGCAGGACCAGCAGGTGTGCATGACTAGTGGGTATGATATGCTAGGACCCTGGGGTGAGGGAGGAAACACTTTTTTAAGGGTCCCAGGTGGAAAGTGTTTAACGGCATTTTAGTGGATTTGGAGCTGGACTGATGTTACGTGATACTTTGCTCATGGATAATGAAGGTTGACATAGTTGGAAAATTGGCACAGCAAATATCCATTGTGGTGAAGTAAGTCTACAGATAACGGTATTTGGCAATAAAATCATAAAATATTAAATCACCCTTATTGTAAAAGTCAGAGATTATGATTTCTTTATCATTTTGTCGGTATAGAAAGTGGTTTAACTCTTTTACAGAAGTTTATTAACGTGTGAATATGAGCACATTCTAGTAGCACACTCCTGTTTATTTTGTGTCTATAGAAATAGGCTGCACCTCAGACATTTCAACAGTTGCAGCTGCAAAATGTTAGCATCTGGCAACAGTTTAATGACCATCTGTTGTTTCTGACCGGCAGAAGAAATGTCCTCATTTCAAAGCTATATTGTATAGTTAGATAATTACATGTGTTTGCATGCAGATAGCATTTTATGCATTACAATCCATAACTTCAGGACATACCTATATCAGAAGCAAAAAAAAGTCTTCAACACCTCCAAATTTTTGTAGTTAATAAAATGCATGAAGTACTTTTACAACTCTGCAGCCGTCGGCTTTTAAACACAAAATAAAGCAATTGGAGTAGAAATGAAGCTTGTTATGTTTCTCTTATAGATTCATTTTTAAAACTCCAATTACCCTTTTGTTACATTGAGAAATTTTTAGATGTGCCTCTGCTGCACTACACCTGAATAGAATAATTAGATCATTAGCAAGGCTCTGGAGAACTTATCTACACAAAGAGAAGGTAATTAAGCCATTTCATTCCAGTGTTTTGTACCTGTGGCACATCTAAACACTACAGGACACTCTAGGACCCTTGAGGACTGGAGTATGACACTTGTGCTTTATACAAAAGTCTTTCTTGGTGGTGACAACTTAAAGACATCTCCTGTATGGGAAACTACATCTCCTGTGCACCTTGTGCACAGGAGATTTTATTCTGGGGGTTCCTGTCTTCTAACCTCGAGTTCTTTCCAATGGTTTAGAGCTGTAAACAATCAAGTGAATTACGTAGTCATTCTAGCCATTTTATTTTTTGTATTAAACCACCTAAGAGTTTCTTTGACTGTGGGTTTGGAACTGTTGGAAATTGACACTCATTTCATTTTCACATTCTTTCCAAGAATGTCTCAGTGCATTTTCTGTTCGTGTTTCCTTTTATTACATGGAGTCTGCCAGTACCATATACTATAGTACATTGCACAACATGATGTTCCCATCTGCAAACTTCATTTTTGGTGTGGTGATTTTGGGGTAATGTGCAGAACCTTTCTACTATCAAAGATGTTGTATGCCGTGAGATCCACAGAGTTCAGGTTTGACCTTATCTCTCTAGTCTATACTCAGGTTTTTGCTGGTTTATCCAATTTTCTGCAGAAGACTTGAAACAATCTTTGAGATGATTTTTTTCTTCAGCAGTGGAGACTTGTGCAATGCATAAGAGGCCACTGTTCGAGTAATCATTGACTTTTGACTCTCCTGTCATGAATTTTCTTTTTACTTCAGCAGTCGATTTATCCACTTCAAGATTTTCACTCAGTAGATCATTCAGACATTTTAAATTGCATTGATAAGTAATGTGTTTTGCAACAGTAATACTTTCTTTTGTCCACTTTTTCCAACTGTATCACTCTTTAGCCAGGAGAGAACTGTTTTATCATTTCTACCAGCTGATAACCATTCACTAGAAATGCTTTTTGAAAACTAATCTTAGTTCTTTCTTGACTTTGTGTCTCTTTTAGCACTTTCTTTTCTTCATTGGTACAATACCTAATTTCAGTGTTATTAAATGTTTACCCTATAACTTCATTTCATGACTAATGTGCTTTGATTTCTTTATATGTGTGACATGCTGGGATTGTTGCCAACATCTGGTGCACATTTTATGTCAATGGCCCCACTAGAAGTATTTAAACTGAGATAAATGTTGATGTCTTCAATATTTTACCTGCAGTATATTTTTCTGGCACTTAATTCTATCCATGTGGATGCCATAATCCATAACAGTACTTATCTTTTTATCATCATTTCTTTGGGTTGTAAAATTCTAATTTCAAGTATGCACCCCATGCTCTTCATGTTCCAGGTTAAGAGTGTTTTACAGATCAGAATTTAGGCTGCAATTTGTATCCTTTAGTCCCAGACAGACCAAAATGTCCCCAGCCTGCAGCTATTAAGCATAAGGGTCTCAAGATGTGAAATAATGATTGCTGTTTCAATAGGATATGGTGTAATTAGTGTTGTATTTTACTATATCTCAGGAACCCACCAGCTATTCCACTCGTAATTGGGAATGTATGGTGTTCGCATAACTGAATGTCAACCCTAATTTGATTCATTGTTGCTTCTATGGATGGTTATGGTTCATTTTTACATGCAATTCACAGCCTTAGCTGCTCTATACATGCATTTCAGATAAGTTAATTTTGTTGTATGTTTTTTGGAAACAAATATATTTATTGGTTCATGAATGCATGAATTTATTTACAAATTTTAACGGTCTAAAAACCACTACTAAAAGGAAACTGTTGCATGTTGGTTTTTTTTAATCTTCTTATAGGAGTTGATCATAATAATGTGCCCACAGTAAATGTGCAGGCTGCAGCTTCTCTGCTCAGTTTCCAAATGGCATGGCCATATTATGATGGGATACAAAACGCCACTCCAAATCCCCATTGTTCTGCCCTCTCTGTGTTTCCGAGGCAACAGTCTCTTACCATCTGGAAGGCCCTCATCCTTCAGTTCCTCTTATTTCCCTCTAATGGGTTCCTCTCCTGCCCTGATTTTACGTTTTTTTAGGGTTTTTGTTTTTTCTTTTTTTGTGTTACTGACACCTCATATTTTACCTTTTTGGTGCTCTAATATGAACTGACTCTTTTTTTTTACTCTCTTTATCACACATTCAAGTTTAACCACTTACTGTAGTGTACTTCTTTCATTTGCTCTTCCCATTTCTCTGCACATTTGCATATACTCAGAACATTTGTTCTCATTTCTCCACAAAGCACAGCTTTAGTTTGAATTATGCATCATCAAACATTCAAAGATGGCATTTCTTGAGACCTGGTGCATAAACACTTATGTGCACAGGGGAATGTAATCAAGTTGGTTTCCTTTACCAGTAATTCCTGCATGATATACTGCTGAATTAATCCTACCTGACAGAGCTTTATTGACAAAGACAGATAGGAGCCTCTGAACGGAGTTTAGTTTCATTGAAATGTGAACAAGTAAGTACCCAGGCGTCTGCACACATGTGGACTCCTCCAAAGTAGTGCCCATTATTCTCAGCAGATGCTGACCTTCAGCATGCTTGCTCTCTGGAGGGCAACACTTTGTGTTTTCCTTTTTCTTCTCTTCTTTGTTACTTTTTGTATTCTCCTTTTTCATTTTCATCCACTTTGTTATCTGTGTCCTTTCATTTCTATCAGTTTCAGTAGGTGTTCATATGAGGCTGAATTTCTCTTCGCTTGCAGCCACCATCCGCTTCTCTTCAGTTTTTAGACCTAAACTCCTCTATTCTTTTTGCTCTGTCTTATTCTTTGATTTTTATTTTATTTTACTCACAGCGTTTTCTGTACTGCTTATCAGCTGTTGCTATATTTTTGATATCTTTCATAGTATTGTTTGTGTAATATCCACTTACATCTTTCATGTTTTCTTGGTCAATAAGTCAAAGTGGTTGCAGTTAAAATATAATGTTGTTCCTTTATGGAAATAGTACATACTGGCCTTTGCTTTATTTTACTTTAAATGGTAACTATATTATCATTTTTACAACTTTTGATTTTCAGTTGTGTTTAGTCCCATGACCGAAATTGGGAAATATTTAAAAAAGCGAGCATGATCCAGCAAAAGTTGCCAAAGTTTGATAATGTTCCAGACAAAACACCTCCTTGTTTTTTGTGATGAGGAGGAGGAAATCATGAGCATTTTTTTTTTAAATCATTCACCTGGAACAGACTAGCAAGCTACCCAGAGATTTAAATATGCTGCTTGGTGAGCTCAGTCTGCCTGTCCTGTATCAGTGACAAATGATGTGAAAAATATTGTAATTCAAAAAAGTAAAATTATGTCATCATTAATCTTGATATTGTGATTTTTGCTTGGATTCAGATTCAGATTCTCACAAGAAAAGCCTGCTTTATTTGGACATCAGCAGCAATGAATGGAAGCAGCTGAAAGTCTCACATTTCTGCACATAATCTATTTTACTTGTGAGGGCTTTTTGTATGGGTTTTATACGTTTATTAGGTTTAACATATTTGAATGAAAATGTTTCTTTGCAGACTCCTACAGACCTTAATGATATGCAGAAAAGATGTTTCACCCATTTAAACTGCAAGTGTTAAAGCAGGAACACATCTGACATATGCATCAAACTGACTGCACCACAGTAATATAGTTTTCAAAGCATTGAATCAACATCTTTTGAGCCAAGTTATTCTACAAATTTAAAATCAACTCATAAAACCAATTGTTGATCATATGGGTGTAAGGCTAAGTAGTTGGGACCAAGACATTGAAATAAATTTAGTCTCTAGCTCTCTTCTGTTTCATTCTCTTTCCCGCCCCCACTCAGAATCCTGCGGGCTTATTCCTTTGTCTTTGACCTGTTAGTGATCAACTTTTTGTCTGCAAACTGCTTATTAGATTCACACACTGAACCAAAACTTAACAGACAATAAAAGAAGAGGAGGTTGAATCTTAATTTTTGAGAAATTCTTTGCAGCTAGATTTAATAGGTCAACTTTTAAGGGTAAATTGTCCAAGTTGTGTCAATTTTCCTAATAACCTATGACTGCATTTGACTGAAACCTTGTAGTCTCTAGCAAATGATTTTGAACATTTGAATGTTTTATCTTTGTTTTCTAATCCAGGTTGATAAGACCCTAGCTTAGCCTTTAACCTCTTCTTCTAAATGTGAGGTGGAAACCAATGGAGTTTCATGTGACTTCCATGAGGTCAAAAGTTAAGAGAGATTTTCAAACCAGGGGACAAGAAAACACACACACACACGTTCACCAATGGAAACCACATTAGCAGCTGAACCAACAGAATGCCATCTATGATAAACAAATACACCCAGACACAGTGTATAACCGCTTACCGATAAAAAAAGCAGCTTAGAGCCTCATTGGGTTTCTGGGGTGTCACTCCTAATGATTTGGCTCTGATCTGTCACAGTAGTCTATTTCTCTTCCTACACACAGATATAAATTTTCTAGATGCCATTAAGAAAACCCCCGATGTTCTCACTCTGCAGTTAGAGATCCACATCCTCCACATGTTTTCTCTAATTTGTACACATTGGCTTGAAAGAGCTTGAAAAAAAAAACAAGACTCCTGACTTTGGATTTAAACTCAGAATTTTGACTTTTAAAAAAATAAATAAATAACTTTCATTTTTCAAGTAAACCTGACATGCTCCTTCAGAAAACTTGTTTGTTTCTGTTAGGTGCCCATCTGCATTAAAATCTGAATTCTCAGGGAAAAAAGTTATAATTCTGAGATTAAAGAAAAACATTTCTATACCCTAATCATCCTTTCACTCTAATATTTTTTACCTTGCAGCCACTACTTGCAGTATATGTTATTGGGATTTTAAGAGATAAAACAATACAAAGTTACATAATTCTGATGTAAAATCACAAATGAATATCTAAAGAGCATGGTGTGAATTTGGGCGCAGGAACCTTACTCTAATATCGCTACATAAAACTGTCAAAGGTTACCTAATTAGTGAAACAATTTTGGAATAGTTTGAGATTCTTTATCATTTTATTTTCATGTAAAAAGCCATTTCTTACTCCTTCTCCAACATGTACAGACAAGAACTTTGACTTTTGGCAAGAATATCATTACATTTAATCCATCCATCACATGTAGAAACTCCATGGGTGCGTGCCAATCTGAAGTGGCGTTGTTCATTATGTTTCCCAGATGTTGCTTTTTTATTTTGGTGAGAAGTAGAAAAGCAGGTGCTCTGCTACTTTTTACTCTTCAGAAAACTTTGCAGTCTTTTTATGCAACTGGTTCTTTCTGCATATGTTGGAGTCTGCTTGTTATTTCTAAAATGTTCATATGTTTTTAACCCAACCTAGCAATTATAACTTGCAAATTTTATGTTCATAACATACAATTTCTAAAACGTTTTCTCCAAGAACATTGTATAAAGCTTCTGTGCTCTGAAAGTTGGCTTCTATTCCAACTGAAGCACATAAGTAGTAATTTGATCTGGCCTCTGGGAGGACAGGCCAGGGGAAATTACAACATTTCAGAAAAGAAAAGAAAATCTTAGATGAATGAAGACCACATATTGAGTAATAGAGTCACTTTTGTTTTTTTTGTTTTTTTGAAATTATGAAAATGTATGTTATTGAATGAGAGTCTGTGCACACCATATTTACTTAGCCCCTGAAGGTCATTAGGAAAAGTAGGGTAAAGAGACTCTGAAAATGTATAGTTGTTTATAAAAGTATATCCTGATTCTTTTACCTGTGGACAACATACAGTGTGCAATGACTATTCACAAATTATCAGAAGAATAAAAAATAAACTGGACTTGGTTAGTATTTGGTTGCAGAACTACAAATTTGGTTGCAAATTAAAGTTTACTTGCCGAATTTGATTTAATGGTATTTTCCGGACTATAGAGCGCACCTGATTATAAGCCGCACCCAGTACATTCTTAGAGGAAAAACCATGCTGTACATACACAAGCCGCACCTGTCTATAAGCCGCATGTGACTACATACAGACGGTACACAGAAAGAGTTTTCAAAGTTTTAGTAATATACCTTAGCTTTTCTTTCCAAACAGTGCC
>CAEGAG010178163.1:0-22417 GCA_903067065.1 Brachyrhaphis terrabensis
TGTGAACCTGTACTGGGCTGATTCAAATCATTTTAACAATGTTCCTGTAGAAGATTCATAAATTATAAGTCTGAAATAGGAACAGGTGTGAAAAAAACTGTGTGCTACACAAGAGATTCCTGTGATGTCATGATGTCATCACTGCTGATGTCATTGTTACCATAGGAACTGAACATTCTAATGGTGCATTCACACTAAACACGTTTTGAGCGTCAGGAGCACCTGGTTTACATTCAAAGTCTATGTGGAATATTGGACACCATGGACTCGATCAATGCATCAAACGCGCCGCATCAGCCCTTGACGCGCCTCCACATAGACTTTGAATGTAAACCAGATGCTCCTGACGGTCAAAATGTGTTTGGTGTGAAACCACCATTATATGTCCAGTGTCATATTATGTCCATCATATTAGGACCAAAGCCTAATATGGCTTTGGTCCTAATATGGACTTAGGTCCTTGTTTCCAGTGGTTGATTGGGCCTGATATCAACCACTGGTTGATGGGAGGTTCGTGTTTCCATGGACCTCCCAGGTTGATTGGAGGTCCATCTTTCCTCGGACCTCCTTGATTGACTGGAGGTCGATCTCTCCTCGGACCTCCCAGGTTGAATGGAGGTCCATCTTTCATCTTACCTCCCGGGTTGATGGGAGGTCCCCCTTTCTAGTGGTTGATTGGGCCTGATATCAACCACTGGTAGATGGAAAGTTCGTGTTTCCACGGACCTCCCGGGTTGATGGGAGGTCCTTCTTTCCAGTGGGTGATTGGGCCTGATATCAACCACTGGTTGATGGGAGGTTCGTGTTTCCATGGACCTCCCAGGTTGATTGGAGGTCCATCTTTCCTCGGACCTCCTTGATTGATTGGAGGTCCATCTTTCATCTTACCTCCCTGGTTGTTGGGAGGTCCTTCTTTCCAGTGGTGATTTGGCCTGACATCAACCACTGGTTGATGGGAGGTTCGTATTTCCACGGACCTCCCGGGTTGATTGGAGGTCCTTCTTTCCATCAACCCGGAACCCGGTTGATATTGGTTGGAGGTCCATCTTTCCTCGGACCTCCTTGATTGATTGGAGGTCCATCTCTCCTCGGACCTCCCAGGTTGAATGGAGGTCCATCTCTCCTCGGACCTCTGTGATTGATTGGAGGTCCATCTTTCATCTTACCTCCCGGGTTGATGGGAGGTCCTTGTTTCCAGTGGTTGATTTGGCCTAATATCAACCACTGGTTGATGGGAGGTTCGTGTTTCCACGGACCTCCCGGGTTGATGGGAGGTCCTTGTTTCCAGTGGTTGATTTGGCCTAATATCAACCACTGGTTGATGGGAGGTTCGTGTTTCCACGGACCTCCCGGGTTGATGGGAGGTCCTTGTTTCCAGTGGTTGATTTGGCCTAATATCAACCACTGGTTGATGGGAGGTTCGTGTTTCCACGGACCTCCCGGGTTGATGGGAGGTCCTTGTTTCCAGTGGTTGATTTGGCCTAATATCAACCACTGGTTGATGGGAGGTTCGTGTTTCCATGGACCACCCAGGTTGACTGGAGGTCCATCTTTCCTCGGACCTCCCTGATTGATTGGAGGTCCATGTCTCCTCGGACCTCCCAGGTTGAATGGAGGTCCATCTCTCCTCGGATCTCTGTGATTGATTGGAGGTCCATCTTTCATCTTACCTCCCTGGTTGATGGGAGGTTCGTGTTTCCACGGACCTCCCGGGTTGATGGGAGGTCCTTGTTTCCACGGACCTCCTGGGTTGATGGGAGGTCCTTCTTTCCAGTAGTTGATTGGGCCTGATATCAACCACTGGTTGATGGGAGGTTCGTGTTTCCATGGACCTCCCAGGTTGATTGGAGGTCCATCTTTCCTCGGACCTCCCTGATTGATTGGAGGTCCATCTCTCCTCGAACCTCCCAGGTTGAATAGTGGCCCATCTCTCCTCAGATCTCTGTGATTGATTGGAGGTCCATCTTTCATCTTACCTCCCTGGTTGATGGGAGGTTTGTGTTTCCACGGACCTCCCGGGTTGATGGGAGGTCCTTGTTTCCAGTGGTTGATTTGGCCTGATATCAACCACTGGTTGATGGGAGGTTCGTGTTTCCATGGACCTCCCAGGTTGATTGGAGGTCCATCTTTCGTCGGACCTCACTGATTGATTGGAGGTCCATCTCTCCTCGGATCTCCATGATTGATTGGAGGTCCATCTTTCATCTTACCTCCCTGGTTGATGGGAGGTCCTTCTTTCCAGTGGTTGATTGGGCCTGATATCAACCACTGGTTGATGGGAGGTCCGTCTTTCCACTGACCACTCTGGTTGATCGTCTACCTGCTTTGTGAGATCGATGACGTGTTGACTCTTCTCTTCCACTTCTTCCACTAAGGGGGTGATCTCGAAGCCAGCAGAGGGAGTTGTTTCCTGCTTGACTTCCAATGATCTTGAACTCTCAAAGTTGCCGGAAGGACTTGATTCCCTCTGGCTCTCAGATGATTCATCTTCCGGCTCAATGTCGATGTCGCTGTCATCTTCCAAACAAAGGATAGCGTCGTAGCCGACTTGGATGTTGAGGTCCATCATCTCGATCCATAAAAGCTCAGCTGGAAAAGCTACATGTTCACAAGTGATCTGTTGTTGCTTCATGTCTGTATTCTGGTAAGAATACAGGCATGAAGAAGATTTTTGATCTTCCTCATGGAGATCAAAAATCTTATTCTGCAATTTGTTTTTAAGATTGTCTACCTGCTTTGTGAGATCAATGACGTGTTGGCTCTTTTTTTCCACGTCTTCCACTGAGGGGGTGATCTCGAAGCCAGCTGAGGGAGTTGTTTCCTGCTCGACTTCCAGTGATCTCGGACTCACAAAGTCGCCGGAAGGACTTGATTTCCCCTGGATCTCTGATTCATCTTCCGGTTCAATGTCGTCGTCGCTGTCATCTTCGAAACAAAGGACAGCGTCGTAGTCGACTTGGATGTTGAGGTCCATCATCTCGATCCATGAAAGCTCAGCTGGAAAAGCTTCATGTTCACAAGTGATCTGTTGTTGCTTCATGTCTGTAGTTTCGATTAATTTCGAACGTGCTCTGAAGGGTGATCTGTCGCGATAGAACTGTGGAACAGGTCTGAGAAAACTCTGTCTGTGAGCTATATTTAAGAGAGAGATTCAAGGAAGCTAGCATAAATGTTTGGCTGTTGAACGGGACGGTTCAAGGTCGTGATCAAGCTAATTTACTTGTCTCTTCTACCAAGAGACATGCAAACGTAGCAGTGTGATGTTGTTACACTAGATTGTCAAGTCAGAAGTTATTCCGGTAGGAAATTATATGAGCACCGGCAGCTTTTATTTTGAAAAGACGACAGAACCACTCCAAAACAGCGGGTAACTTCCTGTCTCAAAATTATTATTTTTATTAAAATTTAATGTGTTGTAAATAAAACTGTAAATTATTACCGTTACTGTTTAACATCTTGAGTTCATAGATTGTTGTTTTGAGTATCAGTTCGAAGTTTAAAAAAGAAAAGTTATCGGATCATACCATTATAATCTGTGAAGAGTTTTCCCACAGATTCTGTGGGAGAAGGTATGTGATGTTTAATTATTATTTTTTTCTTATTCATTTACTGTTTAAGATTATTATGCCCATGTTTGGGCTTAGTTATTAATTATTGTGCAATTATTTTTATTTTTGTAAGGTAAATGTGCTTTTGTACACAAGTTGCTTGCGCCCCTCTTTCTGTTCAGATTCCGTGGGAGAAGTTGCTGTGCAACACTGAAAAGAAAACCTGTGTTAACACTATTTTCTGCCATTTGAATGCAGGAACATTAAAAGTGCCTTCAAATCAGCTGTTGTCTGGCAGTTATTCTCTATAAGACACAACGCAGAATCAACTACGCTACACAAACATACCTTTATCTTGGCTTTTATCTATTCTTCCACTTTTTCTCTCTCCCTGAAGAATAAGTTATTTTTTGCGACATTGGTTTGCTTGCTTATCTTCCATCAGTGCTTTGGAGGTTTGAATACGCATTGAACGGCAGCTCAAATCAAGTAAAACACCGAAAACGACAGGTTACTGGAGCGTCACCTGTAAACTGCTCAATGGAGAGCTGGCCAATTTCTTCTGGCGTTCAGAGCGTCAGCAACTGGTGCATACTGCACTGAGCACCCTCTGCTGGCAAAATTTATTTTGCACTTTTAAGTAATAAAATGGATCTTAACAGTGGTTTATCAAAAGAAAGTGACCTTGGACATAGCAATAAAATGAGGGGTTACTATTTTCATCTATTTATTTCAGTGTGCCACACAACCAAATGTAAGAAAGATTATCTCTGACTTGGTTGAGAATTTTTTTGAAGAATGACATTTTTGGTGAGTCATCACAAGGCAGTGAATAGCCAATCAAAAATAAACATGGGATAGTGTGGCAGCTACATCATGTTAAACATGCAATTCCATTTTTGTTTCTAAAGGACCTCCTTTCAGATGTTGGAGAGATTTAAAAAATGTCTACAATCCATTATTTTTACCCATTCTAGTCATGTAATGATAGGTATCTATGCAGAAGATGATAATCAGTATTAAACATTAATGAATAATTATTTTAAAGCCACTCAAAATTCTAAATTAAGCAATATTAGACTGTATTAACAATTTTTATTTGTCTTATCAGACTCAATTATAAAAACCAGAAAGGTCATAAAAACTAAATTCTCTATTGGTGGAAATAACATTTTGAGTCAATGCAAAGATTAGTGAAGCCATTTGAAAGGATCCTGAAACTGAAAATCCTTAGAGAGGTGAAACATTTAATACGAGGTTTGTTTTGTACTTGCACTTGCTCACTCATTAAATATCAATCTTAAGAAAAGTGTGTTGAGAAAATGCTCTATTTGTTTGTTTCTTGTCAAATTACATATCAGCGGCTGGTGGTGACACTTTTTACAAGTACAAACTAAAGTAAAACAGCAAACTCATACGGAAGCCAAGCAGACACGTAGGTGTTCGAAGGGACACAATGATGTCTATCTGGTGACCCGTAGAGCTGTCTGTCGGTTGTTTGCGTGTGTGTAGGAAGGCAGGGGGTGCATGCTGAGGTGGCAGCTGCACAACAGCACACAAGGGAAATCTTTGACAGAAACGAGGAGATGTGTGTCAGCACTGACCCCAGAGATGACCAGATGGATTAGCAGGGCCACATCACATTGTAACACTCTGTCGTGCATGTGGGGGCGACATGTGGTTGACGCTACTCTGCCTCTCTTTTTTTCTGCAGGAGATAAAAAATGTAACTTGTCACCAAACACACTGTGTAAAAGCTTAACTTCTTTGGCCAAACACATTTAGGACCTTATGGAATCACATCTAAGAGATAGGTCATTGTCTCTAATCTATGTCTATAGTAATTACAAAATCTCCCAGACATAATTTTGTCTTGATCAGGAGTAAGCTAGAACTGTTGGAGGTGGCTGAAAAAGGCTTGACTGCAGAAAGTTCAAATTTTCAAAGGCACCTGTCAGTGGTACTTAAACAGATCAAGTGCAGACAGATCTGACTCTAACAGAAATCATGGAAAATGAAGCTGGTGGGTCCCCTTTAAATTCTATATAAAGAGTAAAACAGGACCTATTTGTTTTGACATTTTTTAAAAATGTTCTGCCTTTGTTATGTGTTTGGTTGTGTATTGAATGGCAACGGCAGAAACTCAGACAGGTCATCATTCATGCAATGTTTGCCACTCCCACTAAGGTAGAAATAACCCTGGCAACATTTCCCCAATTTCTATCATGCAACCAGAAATTTATCAAAATAATCGTTTTTTATACCAAGAAAACATTATTTCACTAGATAACCCGTCAGCTATTTATTCTAGTCCCTGATTTATGCTTTTCACTGTCCAACTTAGACTAGAAATTAAAAAGGGTTTAAGAAATTATTCAAGCTTATTTACATTTACTTTAATAATTATGCAGAAATTGTTCTTAAATGTAAATTATTAATGTGAGACTGTATTCACATTATGTAAAAGAAAAACAAAAACATGTCCTTGATTTATATTAGTGGTTTAACTTAGTGATATGTTTATTTACTGCTGGGATTCAAGACAAAAAAGCTGCTGGTGGCCTTTTTATGAACTCTTTCTCACAAAGAAAGGTTTGTAGTGTTTCCAATCCCCACAGGGAATCCCAGTGTGAAAAGGTACTCATGCAGTACTTGACAAAGTTATTGAATTGTTGTTATTATGAATATTCCTGCCAAAATGTTAAGCTCTGAATTACTCAAAGCTGCTAAAGCTAATTTCACCCTTGATGTCGTTTCAAAAGATATTTACAGGGTTTATCGTTCAAAAACTCGTGTCTGTGTGATTGCTTTGGGGGAAAGAGGAAAAAGAAAGACACTGAATTATAAAATTATATTTTGTCAGCTTCATTGTTAAACACATAATTCACGCAACCCGAGTTCTTTCTCATTTTGATTTTCACTAAAATGATTACAATATTTTCCTTGTGGTTAATTTCTTTTTCACTTGTTCTTAAAATTTGCACCCCAACAAATATATGCAGTCATATAAGTCACCAACTTATTATAATCAAACACTAGCGGAAAGGGCTGCAGGCATGATTATGCAGGCATTATGCTGCAGGCAAATAACTAATTAAAGGCTTGTGAATGCCTTGTTTATACAGCTTAGGGTAATGTTGCATCTATTCTGCTTGTTTGATGTCAGAACATTAGAAACCCAGCGTTGTGAACCTACTGTTAATCTCGCCTTACCCCAAACAACTCAAACCCCTCATCAGCATTGTTCTGCTTTAGGGTTGGGCAATATGACGATCTCAGATTGTTTCATGCTCAGATGCAAACATTTTTCCCACTCACTTTCTTTCAAGTGAGAATAAAATAAAGCCTACATTAAAACCGGAACTAGTTTTGAAGTTCCGGTTTTAATGATAACCATGTACTATAATAATACTATATGTAACTAAAAAAAAATCCCAATTAACCAAATATGGTAAGCAGTTAGCTGTAGTCATGACCTAGCAGTTTTTGGTGAGTAAAAAAACATTTAGATGAGTGGTTTCTCTTTTTATAATGCTCTTATTTGATCTGTTTAACTGATTACAGCTTGTGAAATTTATTGAATTACCAATATCTGAGAACACTAGTCAAAGCAGCCAAGCCAATAACAAGTTGGTCGATGCTTATATTTAAAGCATCAATACTGCAAATCTTCACAGCAAAGCTTTATCCAGGTACTAAACGCTCCGAACTTCAAATAGATAATTTAATCCACTTATCACCGGTGCTCACAAAACCACAAGAGTGTGTGTACATCAAGTGTTCAGGCTATAGGCTGCAATTTATCTCTGACAGGTGTCATTTAATACAGATAAAGATAACATAACATTTGCTCTCAATAAAAATAATACCCCTGTTGATGAAGCTAAACTGTGGTGAATTTGCACACAATTTTCATGCTGTTACTACAGTAATGCATTAGGCTTTACCTGAGTGTTGTTGCTTTACTTTGAAATTAGGATAAATCATGTACAAAACAGATTGAGACAGAGTATATTAATTCTTTTAAATGTGAATCTATTCTACTAGCAGAATTATGAAAACTGGCTTGGATGGATATAAATGCTTTTTGTAGTCAGTGAATACTTTTTTCCTTTTTCTTTAAAATCTATGTTTTATGTATGGAAACTGTGATAAATAATGATGGTGACGGTACTGCAAAAACCCTTGAATGTAATGTTATTGCCATACCGTCCTCCCCTGATCTGTCTGAAATCTACCAATCTAGTCTTTTCCTCTCTTCTGACTTTGATCCCTCAGGACTTCACTGTAAGTGGCTCTTCTTCTCCTCTTTTATTTTCGGCACCATGGACTACATTTTCACTGTGTTGATGACATTGAGATCTTTATGAGTTCCAAATCCCCCATGACTGTATTCTTAGCAACTGCCTCATAGAAATAAAATCTCAGAACCAAGATTTCTCCAACTCACCTACAACAAACTTGACATGCTTATAATTGGATCAAAATCTCAAAATCTCTGCTCAGACTTCAGTCTCACTCTCAGCCAGTGCACCCCAACCCGTCTTCACACAAATGCAGCCTTGTAATCAAGTTTGACGGCTTCTTAGAGTTGAGAATCACAACAGCAGCATCCTTAGAACTGGATTCTTCAACATCAGAAATTCTTCTGCTTTTCAGTCAGCGTCTCCGCCACCTTTAACGGCAACAATCACACCCCTCTTCACACCTGACTGGAATCCTTCCTCAACATCACATGGTCCGCTCTCTCCTGTTTCAGCTATGTCTCTAAAAAACAAGATTTCATAGTTAAGAACTCTGTCTCCTCTTCTTTGGTTTGTTCGTTTCTTGGTGTTCCTCAAGGTTGTGTACTTGGACTTCTTTTTATTTTGTCCATTGTCTATGTTCTCTTTGTTGGCATACGTATACCAACAAATAACTTGAATTCCTAACTTCCAGGACCCACTCACATCCAGAAATAAATGTTTGGGTATAATTTAACTTTCATCAACTAAATTATGATAAACTAGAATTTTAATAGCTGGATATTTTTATTTTATTTTTTTTATTTTTTTACTAAACTTGAATTCAAATTAAGCATCACTGTTTACCAGTCCATGCTAAAGCCGCTCATATTAAATTTTAGTCCTGCATCTCCATATCATCATCAACACCTCCATAATTGCCTTCTTCCATTTCAATGACATTCAGTTTCTCTGTACTTTCACCACATAAGCTGTCCTTAAAAATCTTGAGACTCCTTTACAGACTTTCTCAAAACACAAAAATTAAATGTAAAACAACTTAAAACTGGAATCTGCAACATTCTTGAGGTTTTTAGTGGAACAACAATGGTTTAAGAAGTGATATTAATGTCTTTGCAGTCCACTGTATCTGCAGCTTCATGAAGACATTATCGAATAACTTCTGCAGTAGCAGCCATCCAGCCATTCATTGTTAAAGGATATCAGCTGCAGTCCCTGCAGGTGAAAACATGAATTTCTGCGCCTGAATTTTGTTTGTTTGTAGGGATCGTTATTCCATTTCATTATATACTAATATGTTCATGTCTTTGGTTATCTCTCCTAAATAACTAGCTAGTATCTTATAGGTATTACATGATTCTGTTTTTTGCAAAAACGTCCTCTGCAGTGCAAGAAACATGCCCTTGTGCTTCCTGGGAAATATATATTGGGTTTGTTAACTTTTCTCCCTCCCAGTGAAAGAAGAAGCACATCACAGAAGTGAATCAGATGGGGAATCAGACAATTTTGTGGGTACTTATGGCTCCTCCAGAGGGAAATACCCATAAAAGGTTAACAAAAGTCACCTTTTAGACTGCTCTCACACTCTATTAATCATGTTAAGATGATTACGTAAAGCAAATTATCCATCAAAGTGAGCTCAGGCAGTTCACAAGAATAATGTTTTTCTTTTTTGCAGCAGCAGCAGTGGAGCTTGGCTGGAAAGGCTTCCGGATTAAATGCTCAAACAAAGACTGAACTGAATATCACAGAAACAAAAGCATACTTTGGTTTCTCACTTAGACATGTAGTTCACATATGAAATCTAACCACAGAAAAAAATCTTTAATAAAGATGTTTCAAAGGATGGACAAGTTCATCAAGGTTATTACCACACAGTTTAACCAGTGTAATATTGTAGTACTTTACCCAGGGGCTCACCCAAAATATACAATAAATCCACAAAGGATTAGAAAATGGAACGTAGTCTAGTCAAAACCCAAATCTTGATCCCAATGAGCTGATGAAAGTGAGGAGTGGGGCAGCGTTTCCTCAGGCAGATGTCAGACACTGTCAACAACTAAACAATATTTTTATCCCTGGAAAAGACATGAAGGTAAGACAATAGATAGCCCACTACTAGACTTTATATTAATTTTTGCTCAAAATATCAGTGATTAAATGAACGGATTTTATGATGCTTAATGTAATTTGTCAAGGTTTGTAAAACATCTTATTACGAATCCTAACTCAGTGTATCTTCCTGCATGAGAGACCTACTCTGTCCTTATCTTCATCACTTCGCTGTAGGATGATAATTCTCTGATGTCACCTCCACATCCCCACTGAGGAACTGTTTTATTCCCCTTGTGTCATCTTCCTCTCCTCCCTGCCTGTTCCTCCTCTATGCCATGCCCTCTTAATGTCTGACCCCTCGTAGTGACAGTTTGAGCTGCCATTACCAGAGAGCCTGGAGGAGGCCAGCAGGAGAACATCATGGCCAACCCCCGTCATGGATTGTCAAGAGGAAACAGATATTTTTCCAAGACTTTTTGTTTTGTTTTGTTTTGTTTTTTTTCAGTTAAATTAAGAGATAGTAAATGACCAATAACAACACATTGAGAATAATTAATCAAAGAATGGTCTTAAAAACAAGCAAACAAAAAAATCTACATTTCTCATCAGCTGTGACTAATCTTGTCCTCCCTTGCTGCTTAGTTTAGACTGCCCCCACAATGTCCAGCAAATTCAAAACTGCCATCAATTTTCTTCCTGGATCTCTCATTAGGGATTCTGGCCACAGTTCTGCTGCTGCTGCTGCTGCTGCTGCTGCTGCTATCCTCAACAGGACACTGGCAGATCTGCCTGCACTAATAAGGAGAAAAGTGCAAAGTCATACAGAGGAAGAGAGAAGAGAGAAAGCAGCAAAGAGTCCATATCTTGTTCCCTGATTCTCTCATATTTATTTATGTTTTTGCTCTTTGGTAGCAGCAAAGGTGCTGGGACACACAAACCAAAGGACCTAAAAATATGTCAGGATGTTTAAAATATGATGTACTGTATCTTAAAGTGTGTCTTTGTGGCTTCTGAATCAATTTTGGGATGGTATGATATGTTATTTAGAATCCTCCTCAGATCATTTTATAGTTTCTGATATTCACTGAGGTCAAATTTTCCCATAGAGGAAATGGACAAGTTTGTTAGTTCATGAAACAATTGCAGTTGCCCTATGAAAATATCACTGTACATTAAGCATTTTTTTTCTTGTGATTATTCTAGATTAGATGAAATATGTTTTAAATGTAATTTCCACACTAATCTTCATCAAGGAAGTGGATTTTTTTTTCCATAGACGATACAGCTCACCTCCCAGCACAACCACTCAGCGACATTGCAACCTGAACTTTCTATTGCTTATATGTTAATCCAGTTTATGCACCTCAACAAAATAATGGCATACACAGTCAAATCTGATTTGCTGCTAATTTAAAGGACCAGTTGTTTTTTTGTGGAGATTGGATCACAATTGGCAATAGATGGAAGTATAAAATACATAGTTCTAATCAAAGTTTCATCAAAACCCAGTTTATGATTTGTGAAACATTTACTCTACCGTACCTGAGCAGTAAAAATAAAAATGTTTTGTAACTCTGGCAGATTTAAGTTTAAAGTAATCTTTGAATTCAGACTGGAAGTAATATTAAAGTATTGGAATTTCTTGTGTTTGCATTTAGTGTTATTAGGGACTTATAGCTTATTCCTATATCATTATACTTAGTTTTTTTAGTTCTTTAATGTGTAATTTCCTGCTGCAGTCTCTTATGTTGGTATTACTTCTTAGCTTTTTGTTAGATTTTCCTGTGTTTTGATTCAATTTCCTCTCTGCTCATTATACTACCTTCCAAGCTTTGATTTTCCCCCAGCTGCTCTGCATTCTGTTGATTGTTCTTGACTGGTTTCCATGCCACAATCACATCTCCGCAGTAATTAGGCACCTTGCTTTGTCTCACTCATCATCACTGGAGTCTACTGTTTCTCTCCTATGGCTCCTGTGTGCATTCCTCATGTTCTGTAAGTTCGTTGAGTAAACCTGGTATCCATCATGCGTCTGCCTCTCTCTTGTTGCCATTTGGGTCTCCTCAGAAACCACTGATATGATATCTATAAACTGACATAAAATGTGATTCTACAGTCATCATCCACGAAGGCTTTATAATCATCTTACCAATAAAATTTGATGTATGAAATATTTTTGGGATGAGTTACTAAATGAGTTTCTTTTTAAGTTGCGTCCAACTCAAATCAGCAAAATCATTAGATTTCCTTTAACAATATAAGTAAATTTGAAAGGCTATATGCTGTTTATTTTTTATTTGTTTCTGGACATTTGACAGAATGGACTGTGGTGCATTGATTAGAGTTTACATACTGTCTTTACACATAATGTATTCACACATGCACAGGTTTTTTGTACTACAGTTATCTCAGCCTCTCCAAAATACAAAAGCATTCATGTTAACGGTTCTGCAGGGTCCTGTAGGGTGCTGTGTATACACAAGACACCCTACAGAACCCTGTAGGGTGTCTTAATATTCTATTAAGAATAATCTGAATATTCCATAATATGCGAGTTTTTAATTTCTTCTGTGTGAATGGCAGCTAAATAACAAATATGGCAGCAAGTGTCTTTTTTGAAAGGACACATGAAAAATCATGGTAAAGCTACTTATTTCTCTGAACCTGATCTTGTAGTTTTGTGACCTAGTATTATTATTTGTTTAATTTTCCGATCAGGGTGGCATTTTTGCTGCAAATTCTTCTTAGTAAACCAAGTTTTGCTTCAACTCGAATAAACATCCTAACTGAGGTCCTGTTCCGATTTACTTTACTGACACACTGACTGAAAATAAACCTGAGGTGAGCTAATGCAAAGTCAGTTTCCAGCTGAGATTACATGACTATTCATTACAGTCATTAATGTCTTTTCTGTGTAATCCCATAAACTTCCTTGTTGCTACATAACACCAACAACTTTGAGTAAAATGAATGGAGAGGTGGCAGAAATTATGCCACAATGGTAGTCCCCTGGAATGACACACAGGTTTATATATGAAGGAAGGGACAGCAAATGATCTCTTTTTACTGCTATGCAGGTGGTGTGATAAATCTCCCACCACAGTGGACATTTTAAGAGCAGCTTGGCCTGGTTTTACAGAACATCCACATCTTCGTTCTTTAAGAAATGACAAGCAGATGCTACTGTGTGGAAAAGTTACTTGTGTTCTTCAGTCTGCAGTGCAAGGTCAGATGTGATAGATTTAGCAAATCCTGTTCTTCACCAAATAACATTTTCCCCACATTTTTTCTGACATAAATATAGAAAGACATACAATTAAGGCCTTCCTATACAGTTTCACAATGCCAGAAAACGAGACTCTTGCCAGTAGCAAAATTGATTTGCAGGTGATTTTTTCACCTGCAAAAATCCACCTTCCATGGACGAAAATGAACGTAAGGCAAAGGAGGAAAAATGAAAGTTTATACTTACACACGTAGCTGTGTTGAAAACCATTAACAGTTTAGGAGAGTGGAGTTATTTGTTATTTTTGTAAGCTGACAGAAACAATATTCAATTTAAAGGCTAACTCTACCGTACCTGATTTACGGTATTTCTCTCCAACATCAATGTCAAGCTCACATCTGTAAGATATCTGTGATTCTTTGTTGCAAATTAAACCAAAGTTGTTTCTATAAATAGAATAAAAATGGAAACTGGAGGAACCGTTCAAAAAATTGCTGTACCAGAACCTGTGGAGCTCATTACTGAAATTGCTTGTCATGTTTTTCAAACGCTGACATTTTCTACTAACCTTAAGCACTTAATGGTTTGTTACACACCGCAATTCAGCTGGGTGAAATTGTAGAAAGCACAAAAAAAACATTCTGAGGATGAGATTTATCATTTTATGAACCTTAAAATATTTTGAATTTGGATTGATAAAATATAATCTTTGACCTTAGGAAAGAAGTCTCATCATAGGCATAGATTGTGTTATTTATTCAGAATCAGTGTTTTCTATGTTGCTAGTTTGAATACGTTCTAATGTTGCTCTCTGTAGTGTGCAAAATAGAAAAGTACCTTGCAAAATTATTCATACTCCTTGGACCTTTCCAAGGAGTACGAGTTTCTTGTTTCGCTACACTGAGAAAGTCAATAAATTTTACCAGGATTTTACATGACAAACCAACACAAAGTAGGCCAGATTTGTGAAATGGAAGAAAAATCTTACAAGTAGGTTGCATTTTTTTAAAAATAAATAAAAATCTGAAAAGTGACATGTAAAAGGCACTTATGTCAAGTATTTTTATGGACGTATGTGAGCAACAGACTCATAATGTTAATTGTGTCATTATTTTAAAGGCACAACTAACAAATGAAAGAAGGTTTTCTGGTCTGGTCAAACCAAACTGGAACTTTTAGACCCACATCCAAAATGCAAAACAAACACTGCTCAAAACAAACATGCTTTTCATAGAGAAACAAGGTAGAAACAATGCTTTAGGGAGTCAATGGGAAGATTAATGGAGCTAAATATAATATTACCAAGAAGGAAATCAGAAGAGGTTTTTAGCAGGTGGCTAAACAGACAGTCAGCTACAAGATTTCATGGGTTTGGAAGGTCCAGTATTTGTGATGAGTCGCTTTCCATAATCGAACTTCAGTTTGAGCTTGCAACAAAAAATTTGCAGAACCTTCAGTCTCTAAATGTGCAAAGATGATAGAGACTTAACATAAGGATGTGGAGCTGGAACTGCAATGAAAGGTGCGTCTACAAAATATTGTTTCAGACACAAATAAACTCCACCGCTCTTCGTTTTTTTATCTGTATACATTTTGAAACTCATGTATCATTTTGCTGCTATTTCACAAGGATTTACAAATTTTATAAAAAAAAAAAAAGTTTGATGAATAAAAATTAACTGTACAAGCTGGTGCTGAGATTCTGAGCTCCTCTTATTGTGTCTCTGTTTACCTCACCACCGTGTTTGCTTCACATTTCTTCCCAGCAGTCACTTCTAAGCCTCCTCTATGACATATTCCTTTCAATCTGCTGCTGCAATAATGGTGGGAGAGTTTTAATAATGGGGAGCTTGGTGATTCCCAGTAAAGGCCATTTACCTTGAGTTGTTGACGCTGCTGCTTGGACCAAATATTAAAGCTTCTTGTTGGAGATAAGGCAAGGCAGGATGACAGAAAATATGAAAGTAAAAGAGATAGCTGCATTATGAGGTGCTTGGGGTGACGTCCACACAGTTTGTTTTTGGAGGCATTTATGTTTGCACCATCTGTTCACCATGAATGCCCGAGAAGAGGCTTTTCCATCCTTTCAAAGGATCAAACAAACTATCACAAACAAAATTATTTTTTTTTTAAAAGGATGAATCTTCCTCTGGTGAAAAGTCAAGAGTCTGAATTTTGTTTGATAAACATAAACTTGTTTAATAAAACTATTATGTTTTGTTTAAGATTTGGCCAGATAAATAATGAATATATTTATTTTGACTGAAAGCCAGCCATTTTAGCTTTTCAACAACTTTATTGAATATTCCTTGTTTAGCTAGGTAGCCACTCTTTCTATTTCCAGATGATGAATTAAAGAGGATTGTGTGAAATGATCAATATTCAGCATCTTGTTTTCGAACCTCACCCTGCTTTAAATCCTTCCATAACTTTATTCTCTATCTATTTGCTGTGTTCTCCAGTCTTTGTGACGCAGTGGTCTTCACAAAAACTCTTAGTGAAATTAAATTTCCTTCATTTTGTACACTGTCATTTATAAAAAAATAAATAAATAAATAAACCTTCAACTTCACAGTTACATTGTGTTAGTGTGTCACATAAAATTAAGAACTAAAGTACATACAATTTTGTTGTTATGTCAAGAAATATGAAAAAGTTCAAAGTGTATGAATATTTTTGCAGTCCTATTTCTTTCTCTTTCCATCAAGATTATTTAATTCTTAGGATTAGACTTTAGAATCTATTTAAAAAGCATAAAGATTTTCGCACTGTAAAAGCCCAGAACTGACAGAGGGTGTGCTTTTCTTTTCAACAATGCCTGGAAATCACCCACACAAGAAAGATGAAAGCTCAGAAACCAGCAAACACGACTGGACTGTCTAAACAAATTTACTGATATAAATCATCTAAAGACTGACAGCTGAACTTTTAAAAATAGCAGCCTCTCACTGTGTCAGCAGCATGACCCCACATGCTGATGTTGAGCCAATGGGGTCACTTTGACGCTCTCGCTGGCAAACGATGATCACGGTTTGGCCGGGCTTGGGAGCATGCAGGTTTTAATATGGGTCAGTGGATAACCTTCTGCTGCGAGGATGCACGTTCCAGATAAATGCTGCGACTTCCTGTGCCATTTATATGTTAAAAACAGAAAAGCTGGACCTACAAAGCAGCCACTTTCCCCAAATAAAGTGCAATTTAAATAACAAGCATCTCTATTCAGCTGTAAATAAAGAGGTCGGGGTTTATCTCAGCTTGAAGTTGATCCGTGAGCCACAGTCAGACACTCGGAAGGGAAGAAAAATTGCATCTCAGAGGTGTAGAGATAAAACATATATCAAGTTGGTGTGAGAAGGTAGTTTTTCTTGCGCACCTTCTTAATATGCTGACATTGTTATTGCACTCTCACACAGCTTATGTATTTATCAGAATGAAAAATCTGAAGGGGCAATTGGTAGAGATAGAGCAAAAGAGGAAACAGGCAAACGCCTGACTCAGAGAGAGAGATAACGCACACTGCCGGAGGGAGAGGAGGGATCAGCATGAGGATGGAGCATCTGCTCCTGCCCACTGGGCCTCCTTGCTAGTGCAGTGAAACCCTCACTTACTCACCCCCACACACGCACGCACACAAAACTGAAAAAAAATAAATAAATGAAAAAAAATCCAAAACTGCTGCTGAATCTAATGAGGCCGAAGCCTGCTGGGCAGCAGGACGGCTGCTCCAGCTCGTCTCCGGCTCTCTGATTCTTGTCCCAAAGCTCCTCACACGTCATCCGCTGTTTCACACCATCCGCACCGTTTTAGCCCAGGCAGAGTTTCCTCCCAGCATCAACCAGATCAAAACTTTTGCAGCACAAAATGAATTGCAAAAGATGTATTTTGCTTCCACTTCAGTGACTTGGCAGTTTTTCCATGTCAGAGAATTAACAGTACACTTATTTCATTTTATTTTTTTTGCATAATCTAAATGAATTTATTTTAGTTTCAGTGCATATGTGGGTTCCCAATGTATGTAAAATCTTAGCATTCGGAGTAATAAGAATCTAATGAAATGAACAAACTGCAAGCATGAATAAAAGAAGATATTTTATTAAACATGTGTCATGGTTAGCGGGGACACAGGGGTCTGGAGGCAATCCCACTGTTTGGTTGTGGCAGTTTAAAACTCAGTCTTGCAGCCAATTTGAATGGAAAACAATGCAGATCAGTTGTGAACTACTTAGGTCCAAACTTCTGATGAATGAATGTAGAAAACAAGAAAGTAAACAACATGAAGAAGTCATGCAGAAGAGTCAAAAACCGGCAGTTACACTGTTTCACATTTTGTCATGCACGTTGGTATTTTTAAAGATTTGTATGTCAAAACATAATACATTTGTTAAGTATTTGCACCCCTGTTCTGTACAGAGCGTGTCTCCTGGGGTGAAGGGTGTAAAATTACCCCAAAGGTCAAATAGCGATTAGCTGAATTGATAACATGACATTTTGCACGACTCCAAGCTCAAGTATATCCTCATCTGTACAGACTGAAGCATGAGCTTGAGAAAAGTTAGCTCATGCTTTTCTCAAAAAAATGTTGCTGAAATGCTGTGGCATTCTGTACTACTGTAGCAGTAGCGCATGTGTGAAGGATATATGCCTAATGCCACTTGACTTCAGTGGTATAAGGCATATTTTCAAAAAACACAGCCCTGCTGCTTTGTATCAAACAATCCACTTCAGCAGCCAACGCTGCAAAACACACCTTTTCAAATTTGTTGTTTTCTATTCAAGACTAGAGTCCAGTTTCGTGTCCTGCCTCGGCGAGAGGCGTTGAATGTGTATTACGGACATGTTGAATGACAAGACTCACTGTGGTGCTCCAGATATAGATTCCCCTTCAAAACTTCCATAATCATTAAGCCAGGAAAAGCTTCCACTTTCAAAAACTTTTGCAGCATTCTGATTTAGATGATGGTGATGAAACGGTGTGTGCTACAGTATGAGGATGTAGGATAGGAATGTCTTAGTGTTTGTTTTCCACAAGGATTTATAGTCCATCCTTTTCATCTGTTACATGACAAGGATGGAGCCCTCTTACCTGGTCATAATTATGTAACATAGTCATAATGCTTTAAAAACAGAAGTGTGAGTTGTGTGAAGTCTGACAAAGGACTAAATTTGTTTATGTTATACTTTGGATTTATCTCCAGTTTCCTGCCGTTTGCAGTTAGATTCCATCTACATCTGGTGTCATCAACCTTTAGAAAAATTTACATTTTATAATGTTTTGGACAATGACTAAAATGGCAGCCAAACGTTGCCATTTTAGTCATTAAAAGTGAAAAAAAAGTCAACTTTTTTTTGCATAAGCAAACAGTTTTTGCTCAGTTATGTCAGAGTAAACAAGTCACAATCAGGAATTATCACATCTGATGAGTACAATGGTCATGTTGAAGAGTTCATTACTATGATTGGCTGGACATCTTAGGCTGCACCAAATGATAAGTACAAGTATTTGTAAAATAAGTATTTGTAAAATAAAATCTAACTGAAGAATTGCTTACTGATTTGGCAAATTGTCTCGTGATCAAAGGCTTCTCTGCCTGCTAAATCTTTGCCTTTGATTTATTTTGTGTATATTTCAAATGAACAAGTGTCATCCTCTTAAATGTTTGAAACAATTGACCAATGTGATCTAACTGAGATAAACAATAAGAAAATAAGGGACTTTGTATTTTGTGATAAAATGTTCAGTCCAACTGAGAATTGTAAAACATAATGCATCTTGGTCTTTGATGCTAACAGACAGGTGTGCTGACTGATGGATGCGTGAGGACTCATTACGACAATCTGATTCCTTTTTTCAGCTTATTTACAGATGCAATCTGTGGCTAATTAGCATGTGATTTGCTGAAGGAAGTGGGTAATTATGCCATCAGGGGCCTACCCTTCTTGCAACCTTAGTGCAAGCGAAGGGAAGCTTGAAAGGTGCAGCTCAGCAGCATGATTTGTGTGAAAACTGCAACATTTTCAATGACTTTTTGTGATGTAATCACATTAACTAGTGCCAGTGAGAATTTTTATGCACAAAAGAGGTTAATTGCATTTTGTCTCTCAGTCTAATCTGCACCTGACGTTCAGATATTGGGAAGTTTTTTCACAAAAGACGTTAAAGCAGACGAAACGTGTATTGCTTTGGGACACTATTTCTCTGCAGATCCTATTCTTTTATCTCATGTTATCTAGTCTTAACAGAGTTGTGCCGCACTTTTGAATTGCTGACTTGCAATTGAATTGCAATGTTTCTGCATTGTCGGTTCTTTACTTCTTCGTTGTGAAGTGAGGTAGTTGCGTAAACTTAGAGCTGATTCGCAGTGACAGTGGTAGAAGCAGGCAGAAGAAGAAAGATTTGAAGCCACAGAGAGAGACCCACGAGTAACTCGAAAAGACAGGAGAGAGAATTCGAGACTGGACTGCAAACTTTCTCATAATAGGCTGTTACCCAGTGCAACCTCTATAGTGGACTATTTTTTTTAGACATTTTCTTTAAATGTTTCAGTATTATGATCATGTGATCACCCTTAATCACATGAGTAAAATCATCTGAGAGGGAGTTTTGCTATTCCAACATCTATTTCATAGTAATTATCGTTATGGTGATCATCAAATTGAGCAACTAGGTTTTACTGGTTCCTGCACATTGCAAGTATGTTATGAAAATTAATGTACACATACAGTTCTGGGTATTAAAAATTATCACGTTTTGTATTTTATTGAGATTTGTTGTGATAGACCAATGAAAAATAATAGTGATGGCAAAACTGTGTAGTGGAAGGAAAACCACACATGGTTTGCATTTTTTATTAGCAATTAACAAAAAGAAAAAAAAAGTATTTGCATCTTACCGCTTAATAAAATCTAGTGCAGATGGTTAATCTCAACCATCAACCATTTGGTTCACAGAGACCACCTCTGTGTAATTTAATCTCTCAGCATTTGTGAGAAAACAGCCTCATAAAGATCAAGAAACACAGCAAGCAGATTAGAGATTAATAAATGGAGATGTTTTGAACAGCATTAGATAATCCGAAAAATAAAAGAGTATGGGACACTTACAAACCAGGGCATGGCAAATCGACCAAACCGATTAAAAGTCCACATTTATAGAAGCGTGGCAAGAAGAAAGGCATTGTCCAAAGAAAGCCAAAAGAAAATTCTGCCTCAAACTATGTAAGGACCCAGCAAACATGAGGAAGAAGGAGCTGCTTTATCTTGCAGTGGAGAAATCTAACTGGCTTGTTGTTGCCACAACATTCAATCAAACATCTGAAAGTATAAAACAGCTCAGTTTAAGTTTACAGTCGCTACACAGTGATCATACACATCTATCATAGAGACAGAGGTCTCTCCATATCACAGTAAAAAATGAAGACATGGCAGAATATAGCAATTAATTCTTCTATTTTACCATTTAATACATCCAGTATTCAAATTATATACCTTTTACTCATTCTTCTCTTACCTCTAGAGCTGGAAGAATGTATGTTTGCATAAAGACTCATCTTTATGTAAACACTTTTAGTCAAATAGTTTTGGCAATAAAGCTTAGATTATAGATAGACTGCTGGCACAGTTTATATCAGCAAATTATATTTGCTTTCATTTTAATTTGATTGAATCAGATGCAATAAGACTTGGAAGACTTTTGTTGTGTAACGGTGCTATTTTAATGACCTGATATGGATTGAAGTTAAATTAATGAATCCAAAGGGAACATTAAACTTTCTAGTTGCAGCCTTATATCTCATAATCCTTGTTCAGTTTATTTTTCTCCCACCACTTTAACATCTCAACTGGCAGCTGCTTAATATAAAAGTAGTAGCATAATGGCTATTATTTTGTTTTATAGGGAGATCAGTGTTAGGTTATACGGACATAAAACATAGAATGAAACATCAAACTATTTCAGAAAAAATAGTGAAGTGCTTGTGTACTACTTCATTTAGTTTAGTGGTACAATAATCCATCTGCTAAAACCAGTTGGACAAAGTTTATTTTTTTGTTTTGTTTTCATGCATCAACACTTTTCACAGAATACAGGATCTGGCCTCAAATGCTCCTTCAAAGACCGATGCAGAAACACTCACATCACTTGTACCTATTTGATGTCCACTCTACCTGTCATGTCCATCTGTGGAAACAACCGAGGTAGAACAGAAATCATGCTCGTTTGTATATAAAAAAGAAAATCTTCATGAAGCTCACTGGAGACAGGCTTTCGGAGCGAGCCTCAGCTGGACTCAGCAACTGAAGGAAGAGGATGTGAAATCGCTGCCCGGCCAGAGGGCACGCCATGCGTGCGGCGCCCAAACAGCACCTGATGCAGCGACGAATGTTATGGCGAAGGAAGCTCGCGTGGTTTTGGTTGACGGCTTGTTCCTTTCCATCCATCAGATAGTGTGCTGAAAACACATGAGCGAGGTGGAGAGGAGTTTTTTAACGAACACCATTCTGTCATTCAACTTATCTCTGTCAGAGATCGAATCAATACAACAAAGTCACAACTGTGATGATGCCAGAAACAAGCTTCAGAATTGACAAAGTTCATTTCACCCAAAACTACGAGAACAGTGGCTTTCCAGCTGAAGCTTGATGTTTTCCGATGTTTGCAAGCTTTAAGATCCTGCTTAATTTACGTGTTCTTCTTGTCTTTATTAATTACAAAATAAGACAGCGGAGACCTTTAATGATGCATATATTAGTAATGTTGAAGCACTGCATCGATAGTTTGGTGAGTGACATATTTTACCTTTTTTTCTGTAACAGTCAAGCACAATACTCTGCTCATGGGCCTGGATCTACAGACTAACACACAACTAGAAGATAAAGTGAGAAACAAAAGGCCACCTTAGGCCGTTTCACTATATTAGTTTAGCTACGGGGCTTGAAATAAAGGATGAGATGACTCCTTGGGGATATTTATGATGACTTTGTCCCTCCTGCTCTTTTGAAGACTCACATTATTCTTTCTTTAAAAATAGCCAAAGTCGTCTGCGAAAAGAAGGCTGCAGACACGCTGTCTGACAGCAATACGATTGCTAGAATATGGGAGTAAATAAATAAAGATATTGCTAGTAAAGTGGGAAGTTTTGATATGATGATAAAAACACAAGTTTTATTTATTTTTTTCAAGAATATGTTCTCTCAGTGCTATGATGGATTATAATTCATCTGCTCTAAAGTTGTGAGAATGTGTTAGAATAATATTCATCGTTAACTCTGTCCATCCATCCATCCATCCATCCATCCATCCATCCATCCATCCATCCATCCATCCATCCATCCATCCATCCATCCAT
>CAEGAG010178166.1:0-67728 GCA_903067065.1 Brachyrhaphis terrabensis
TATTATTACTGTGCACTTTTATTTCTTTAGTCTGTATTTTCATTATGTCTACTGTTGTCCCTGTCACTGAAATTATTATGATTTATATATCCATGGATGTTGTTAAGTGTATCTATGTTGGACTGGTTTCCTCCATCACTAATCCCTGGATAACTTTTGGCAGAGCAGGAATTAAACAGCCTGTTTACTTGATGTAGGTGAAATGTCTAAAACAGTCTGCGTAAATAAGATATGAGATGCGAGAAATGTGAGATGTGACAAAGGTGGACATGTGTATGTGCTGATATAAAATTGTTATTGAAAATAAAAAGTAAAAAAAAAAACCGCGATTACTGAAATAGAGTTTGTAGCTGCTGAGAAAAACAAAATTAGATTTGGATACGTTATTTTAAACCCATGGTTCAGAAGACTGGGGTTTATCAGCTCCGTACTGTGCTGCTGTGAGAGCAGCTGTTTCCTCTTTGAAGATTCTTCACTCGTTTCAAACTAAGATAGTAAAGATAATGATGATCGACTCTAAAAACATTCAGGTAAAGACAAGAGGGAGTCGCAGTAATGTCAACATTCTGCTACATTTGCTAGTCGATGTCCTCAAATATCCTTAATCATGACCATGATGCTTAATCTCAAAGTGCGGAGAATTCAACATTTAATTTTAGTTCATTTAATCACGGAGGGAGAAAAAAATCTCTCACGAGATGATTGTAAAAAAAAAAAAAAAAAAACCTGAAATGACTGTGGAAAAAGAAAAGAGCTCATGATGCAAATGCACTCTAACGCTCCAACTAACAATTACTTTAATAATCAATTATTTTGATGATTAATTGGAAAAAGAAATTGGCACATTCTGCTTAGTTTAGACCCCTTGCAAGAAATGTTTATGTTCTTTTTAAATGAGAAAATAAGCATTTCATTGACTGAAATGCTATAGCAGAGTGAATTAGAACCAGGCAAAGTTAAACCTAAACCACTTGAGGAGTTTTTATTAATATATATTTACAGACATAGTTTTTTTTAATCTTAGATGCAAACTGTATAACATATATTTTGTACAATTTTAGCTTACGTGCTGCTCTAAATACAGTATGCTAGGGTTTTTCCAGTTAGTGGGCTTTTTTGAGTTTGTATACTTCAGTTAATGTATAATCGATTACTTAATTAGCTGATTTTTTTTCAATAACCGTTTCATCCCTAATTCAACAGTGTTCTCAGGGCTTTTGAAAGCGAAACAGATCTTATTCTAATCTCACCAAAGCACACTGGTCCAGTTAAAGTCCCAGTAGCATTTTGAAAACTATACATTTGTGATAATTAGACAGAAAAAGCTTTTCTCTGGCATCGCTCACTAACAACCAGCTGGCAGGTATGTAGCGTCTAATGGTTACTAATAAAATAAGAACAATGATAAAACCTTGGGAATCGTAAGAAAAGGTTGAATCATTTTTAGCCTTATTTGAGATATTTTAAAATGTGGGTTGCAGAATGGTGGGGTTCTTAATTAATTAATTTATTTTATGTTTTCTGAGAAAAGCCAAGATAAAAAAAAAAAATCTTCTGTACCAACTAATTTGCACATTCACACACTGAGGGAGAGCTGAGAAAAGACTGTGGTTATTGTGTGTTCTGCATAAAACCCTTTAATAGGTGGACTGGAGTAGTTTGGAAACGGTTCTTGGATTTTTGTTACTGCTGATTGCAGCCAAGAAGTGGGAGGCAGGGACCCCCGGGTTAGAGAGTTGATGTTCCCAGGCAAGCAGACGTCAATAAAGGACACAAAATGTTGAGTTTCCAGCAGGACAATTTCGGTGCATTACCTCGCAAACACAGTCCCGCTGCCTCCAGGAAAGGTGTAGGGGTGTTGTTTCCTGAAGACGTGGCCAACCCGGCTGCAGGGGATGATCTCCAGGCTGCCGCCACACTGCCACACACGAAACGAGATCTCTAAAAAAGACCAAACAAACGCCCATCACAGTCTGTTATTTATAACGGAGCCGCCAAGGGAACATGGAGGATTGTCTTTATTTTGCGTTACCTCGCAGTAATTTACTGGTCAGTTCATGCAGCATGATTGAATACTGAAAGTCTTTCTGCTATAATAAGGTTTTCCAAAGGTTTTTCCATGTATGTTTTTGTCTTGTTTGTGAGAAGTCTGAAGTTTTATATCTCATCATTTAGGGTAGAAATGCACTACAAACCTATGTGCAAAATACAAAAGCAAAACAGGTCAAACATGGACTTTCCATCCCTTCTAAGATGCAAACAAACTTTCTGCAAGAAGGAAAGAAAGAAAAAAATACATCCAAACTATTTGGAGTATTTCTGAATTATTTTCACGGGGTAATAAGTCATCTGACAGTTTTGATTGTGTCTTTTTTGTGTCGTTAGTCTGAATGATTAATAAAGAGTCATTTTCATGTGCAGCTTCGTCTCAACCTTACACAAAGAGACAAACAAAAAGTGAATAAATCGATTTCGATCCGCTTTTTGCACCAAAGAGTTAAGAATATAAAAACACATTTTTATTGAGGCTTTTTAAATGTGTGACATTTGTGACTGTATACAAAATAGATCAGGGCGTATTTGCAAATTTATTGTGAGGCAACACAAAAGAAAACTGTTTCCCCATTTCCCTGGAGGGGCTCTGTAATTTATAACAAAAAGTGTATGAAAAGAACAACTAATTTAGTCTCCTGCACCTTCTAAATGTTTGAAATGTGTTTATAATTTGCAGTTAGCTTTGTGACATCCTCTGGGTTTGAATGAGTCTGGACTGTCAATCCAGCTCTGAGTCTCTGCCTGCACCTCCCAGGGAGCGCCGTGAATCGCTCTGTCAGCTCATCCCGCTTCCCAACTGAATCCAAAACAAAGGCAACAGGGAGACAAAGCTGCAATTATATCACTCCACAGTTTGCAAATGATCTCCACTGTGTAGACCAGTTATTTTCACCCAGTGTTTCAGTTGTGTTATTATCGAAGCACCGCTGTCATTTCTGAACTGAGAATATAATCACTGAATGGCTTTTCTGCTCATACTGCTTTTGGCATGGAAATGCAGACAATGACGCAGCATGAAGCACAAGCAGAGAGCTTCATCAGTAAACATCGCACAGAGGAGTGGGAGTTTAATGAGTGGGAAGTAATCAGTGGGAGCCAAAAAAAAAAGAACACAGATTACAGCAGGGCGGCAGATTATGAAATAAACTTCCACTGAACATAACGTATAGCTCTCTCCTTGGGGTTAATGAAGCATTCTTGCATTAATTTACGGTGCACTATGGAGAACAGCACTGAAATGAGCTGAAATGAATCAAAATACGTGAAACTGACAGAGTAGGAAAAATTCTACCTTGTTTACTGCCATCATGCCTTTTTCCATTATTGTACAATTTTTCCTCCACTTTTCTGTCAGATTATCCAGGTCTTCGTATTTTAGTACATCAGTCATTTTTGATGCCGCTCCGCCATGCAGCTTGGCTAAATTATCAATATTAAGGTCAAACTTTAAGAGTTTGTCAAGCGTTTACATTTCAAAACAGAACCGCACATAGAGGGTTCTGGTTTGAGAAACCGTCCGCCATCTTGATTCCTGTATGAAAGGCTCTGCTTAAGAATGACGAGCGTCGCCCTCTGCTGGACGGCGGCCAAACTACAACAGCAAAACACGGTCTAATCGGACATTATTAAATAATCGATTGGAATTAATTTTAATCTAATTATTAATCGACAATTAATCACACCCTAGGCTTATGTAATTGGGTATATATTAATAGTTGTATAATTACACAAAATGTGTTTCTTTAATGCATTTGTCTGTTTAAACCTGACTGTTCCTGTGTTTCCTCACATTTATCATTCGGGGTTTGGTCCTCCAGCTCCACCTCATTTTCTTCATCTTTTGTCCAGGGACCTCCAGGACCATCATAAATACTAAGCTATTTTTCTCTTCCCTTGTGTTATTTATTCCACTAGGAAGAGGCAAGTTTTATAATACACTGCAATCCTTTTATGTACATATTGTTCAAATGTCTTTTTTTTTCATGTATTAATGACGGGAGTTTGAATATTTTCACTTAAGTCGTTATTACATCATCACAACATTTGTGGTCATAACGCTTGGTTATGACCAGAAAACCAAGCGTTTTGTGGTCATAACAAAATGCTTGGTTTTGTTTTGACCACAATGTGCAATGCATGCCAACACTATTATTTTGTATAGGAGGGGATGGACATGCTATGTGCTATTGCTAATATATCAGGTTGAATAAAAGACCTCTCAATCCAGACTCAGAAGTCCACGATTACACTTATCTATAGCAACTATGTGAGAAATCAGATTAAATGTTGTTTTCTTTCTGGATTTCATATCCAAGTGACGTCATTTGGTGTTTTTTTGACCCACAGTGAGGGTGTTGACCCTAACTCTGGGAACTCACCCAGATTTTCGCCTCCCCAGACGTCCATCATCATGTCGTACTTTCCTAGTCGCTCAAAATATTCCTTATCCATGACGAACAGACCGCCAGCAATCATCGGTGTCCTATGTGTGCGGTGAACAGAGAGGTCAGGGGTTCACAAAAAACACTTGAAAAACTGAGCCATTTTGTTTCAGGATGTGAGCGTAACTCACTTGATGGGGGCGATGGGGTTGCCTTGTCTGGCTCGTCTCTGCTCCAGAGTCATATAATCCCATTTAAACACCAAATTCCAGTCAAAGCCTACCAACAGAACCAAAACAAGATGACAGTTATCATCAGTCACTTAATAAGTTGTAACAAAAGTCATAGTGAGAGATGTGAAAACTGAAATGACCTCCTTTCAGATCGGCCGAGGCTCCCACATACTGAAAGTTGTCCATGTTGATGACGTCAATGATTGGAGAAACTACCCTCGTCTTATCCTGAAAAAACGGAAAAATATTTATTTTCCTTCCATTGCAGCTAAACAATGACAGGAAATCTGGTGCATCAGTAAATATTTATCAGAAATCAAAGGACCTCATGATGAAGCAAGTTCAAGTAAATATTTCCACTCAAAATATTGATTCATGCCCTTATGTGTTGAATTTACTTTCTTTTTGAGTTTCAGAGCTGGAAAGCTGTGCAGCTTCGTTATTCCCAGCAGAGCTTCAGTGCAGTGAGGCTCAGCTGGTTTAAAACGGATTCAGACAAAACACTGAACACGTGGCCCAAAAACACAGAAACAAACCTCCAGGTAGTAAATGAGATCCTTTACTTTATTGTGGTTTCACAACCACAAGGAATGCTGTTTCTGTTCTTTTTTATTATTTATTAAACCAAATAAGCAAACAATAAAACAGTTTTAGCAAACTGCAAACAAAAGACACACCACAATAAGCAGTAAAGTTAATTTCTTTTGGCTTTTTAGAGAATGAACAACTTCTCAGATTTAATCAGTTAAGTTAGCAGTTTGTTGAAAACAATTAACGGGTGTATTTGTTTGAAAACGTGTTTATTTAATTGTATCTCTCTTTCACTTTGACCTATTAAGGAACAGATATCAGCTTGATTTAGTTGTCTTGATTCATTTTAAGTTATTTTAAAATCTTTAGTTTAACTTTAATTATCTGTGATTTACTGTAAGTAAATTTTAATCCTAAAAGATAAACAAACAACTTTTGATTCTTCTTACTGGAAATGTTGAGTGTGATTGGTTAATAAACATTTAAAAAAGTTAAAGCAACTTAATATTAAAATTTTTAAAACCATTTATGAAAGTTTTTTTAAATGTTACCTGACAGTTATTTGCATTTGATGGTGTTAAAGTCTATACATTTGTTTCAGAGGAATAGTTTGTGAATGTAAAATAAGTTTTGTTTTTGAACAGTGGATGAAAAATTTCTGTACTTTTTTTTGTTAAAGAGAACCTGATCTTTATTTGTAGGAAAAAGGGGACATAAACATTGTAATCATTTGGGTGTAAAAGCTTTTTTAAATAAAACGAAGGAAACAAAACAGGATCTCTACATTTTTCTCCTACATGAAACTACTTCAAAATCCATTCATAAACACATTTCACACATCAATAACAGTCTGAAGTACACGTGCTCTGTTGATGGAAAGAAATTGATTGAAAACAAACATAAACCTTCATTGGTTATTATGAACTGAGAACGAAACTGCTGGATTCACATATAAATAAATGTCATTTCAACCTGTTCTCAGCAGAGAAACTGGATCACACGAACCTTCAAGCTGTCAAGCGGCTCTGGATGGGATGAGATTAGTATTTAGAGATTGTTTCATTTTAGTGCTGCTTTTTTATGAGGCTGTCGGAATCACAGCGTCCTGTAATTTTAGTCGACAACTGATCTGCAAATATTGTAAGAAATAAGTCTGCACAATATGAGGAAAGCATTTGATTTGAAAAATTATGTTAAATATTCGGTGTAATTAGACTGTGTGTTTTTTAACACTTTATAGTCCAGTAGACTGGGTTTGATTGGGGATCAGAGTTGCAACATTTGTTATATTTTCAGCTAAAGCTGTTTGCTTTCACACTGAACTGTGTCTAACAATTTAAGCCATTTGAAAAACATGTTCCCCTCCTCGCCTGTGGTGGTGCAGCACGAAGAACTGCTTAATAGAAAAGACACACAAAGAAGATATGAGCCGACTTCCTTCTTGACAAAATGTAAACAAAAATGTAGTGTATGAGTATTTTTACTACGCTGTTGTAACCCAGTGTAAGAAACACAAGCAAGAATAAATATTGATTTAATCTTTTTCAACAATGAGATTGAAAAGTAGGATATAAATAAATAGATTACATGTACTATTCTACAATAAGATTTAAAAGTAATAAAATTTAAATTTAGTTTATGAATATATGTTAAAAGTGCTTAAAAAAAAAAAACCTTTAAAAACTGTGCAATACGCGTTTAGTGATCGTTTTTAGTGATGGCTTAAACAACCAATAGCTGGCGCAGTTTGATTTCACATCAGCCAATAAGGTTGATTGTCCCGCCCCTTTAACTGCGGCGCAGATACTTTGCTCAGATTGAATCAGCTTTTTTAAATAAAACGAAGGAAACAAGAGAGAGCTCAGAGCTGACGGTTGCAGCCGCTAGTAGCCCGGATGTTCTTGTAAAATTCGATGAAGAATCTTGGAAATCGGTAAGAAAAGCAATGTTGAAACAGCTACGCAAAATATATAATTCAAAATAGTAAACCCGTTAAATCCCAGAAAGCTTCCGTTGTGAGTGGCACAAGCCCGGAAATCCCCGTGTAGCAAGTGAAGGCTGTAAATATTGCTGTGCGGCGTTAGCTTTAACTTGTAGCGACTAATATTTACAAGCCTCCGTCTTCTTAATTCAGGATCGTTTGGAAATCCATGAAAACTTAAAAGTCCATTATATCAGGAAGACAACAATGTTCATTGCTTTATTTGCTTCTGAAATACGAGTTTGTCTTTCCTTGCTGTCATCGTAAGTCAAAGCGGAAGCAAGAAAGGCTCATTTCACTCATGCGGATGTGACGTCAGCGCCGTACGTGCAAAGAGCCCATTCAGAATCTTCTGATCAGGCCCAACATCCCTTATAAGTGGTATTAGTTATTGAAGTAACTTAACTTACCTGCCATCTACTAACTATCAGGGGTATTTGAAGTTACCTTTCTTGTGGGTTACAGTTATTTTTACTAGAGTAACTTTATTATGAAGTATCGCTACACTTCCTTGAGTAAAATGTTTGGATTCTCTACCAACTGAATGAAAAACAAACATGTTTTAACCAAAATTCACTAGACACAGACACACACCTCCAGTTTTTATTAAAGTTTTATAAGTTTTTTATTGAAAGAAACTGAGTTGAAAAGATCTTTGCCTTATTTTGTTATTTTTTGTAACTTATTGGTCCTTAAAATACTTGCATTTCCACTTAACTTTGTTTTGGTCCATCTGATTATGTAATTTTTAAAAATTAAATGTTTGATAATTTGATCTTGGATGGGAACTTTTTACTTTTACTTGAATAAAAATATGTTGAAGTAATGCTCCTCTTACTTGAGTACAATGTTTGTACTACCACCTCTAGTCTTTGTTAAAAGGTTAGGTTGATTTACCCAGAATGCTTCCTGCTTTTGGAGCGGACTCCGTTCTGCTTGGTGTTCACATATACATGCAGACTGAGTTCACTTCAACCGAACTAAGACCAAGGTTTTTAGGCGGATCAGAGTTTGTGTTTTTGGTCCACATCAGAGTCCAATTGCATATTCACACTTCCACAAATGAACCGGACTTTCTAGATAATCAAACTAGAGTTTGATTAAAGCGAACCAAACAGGACTGGTGTGAATGCACCCTGTGACATTTTGTCTCTGGAATCTACTGCAGTGAGACACCAACCAACAGGCCGACTATCATTTTCGCATGCAGAATGTGCATTATGGCTCTTAGCTAACAATTATGGCATGCCTAACAGTCTTTTAAAATATTAATATTAATCACACTGATATTGATATACTGTGCAGCACTAATGTAAGGTATTAACACTCTTCTAAGAGCTCAAAGACAAACAGTTAGTGCCATTAGTGCATAAAAGAGAAAGAGGCTAGAAGCAATATAACACAACATTAACATTTTGTTGAAAATTAAATGTTTCTGTTTCTTCAAACAACCACTGTTGGCTCACATGTTTAAAGTCCATATGCGGGTTTATAAACTTTCCTCACAGTAAAATTCAAGAGCCGTTCAAGCATTTTCAAACTTCTCCAGCAGGAGATAAAAATAAAACAAATAAACTAAAGAAGACAGTTTGAATTCACTATTATACAATATCATTTATCACTGTTATTAATAATATGTTGTGATAATATTTTACATTCTACAGCATGGACAAGGTAAACTAAAATATAACAAAATTTAAATTTTGAAATGTCTGTCTTGCACACCTGACTGGTTTTAGAAAGGTACAAAAAGCACTAAATAATGTTCTTGATACATTTTTTGTTATTTAGCACAATAATAATTTAAAACAAAAAAAAGTTTGATCTGATTTAACTTCATACAGTGTGAAAAATGTGCCAGTGTTTTTCTTTATTATCTAAATTTAAGCTTTCAATAAAATTTTAGATTGTACTTTATCTCAAAGCTGTGCAGTTTGAATATCAAACACTTTCAAGGACTTTATGCAGAAATCAAGAACTTTCCAAATCTTGAAAACACCTAATTGAACTTCAAGCCTTTTCAAGGATTCCAAGCACCCATAACGACACTGTACATGGCAATAAAATAATGCAGGTGGGAATTTAACTTTGGTTTTAAAAGGTGGTTTTAGAGAAGAATGTGTCTGAGATTACCTCAGCCACTCTCTCCAGCAGCGGCTCCAGCCAGTGATCGTTACATTCACAGTGAGAGTCCAGGAAGGTGAGGACTGGCGCTGTGGCGGCATCTGCACCGCGGACCCTCGAACGCATCAGTCCTGATCGAATGAAGACGCTTTATCAGAACAAAACGGTTTCATCTTGTAGACCACAGAACGAGGAGCTGACATTTTCTATTTATTTCTTTGTACCTTCTCTGCGGTCGTTCCTGAGGATGCGAACCTTCTCGATCTTCCCCAGCAGGGCTCCATCCTCCGCTGGAAAACACATAAATTAAGACTTTTTACTCACTTCTACGCTCTGATTTAAACAGAATGGTTAGTGACGGGGCAGATGACTCACGGTTGTCACTGTAGTCGTCAACCAAAATGATTTCTTTGACCAAGTGAGGAGGACTTTTCTTTAAGACGCTGAATGGAGAGAAACATGAAACGGATGAATAAATCTGAGTCAATAAATCAGAGAATAATAGCAGAGAGAGCACGGCTCCACCTGACGACAGTCCGCAGCAGAGCAGAGCGAGCCTCATTATGGAAGGTGATGACAACACTGGAGGCTGGCAGGTCTGACCTCCACTGTTTACTTCTGCAGCTGAATGCAAAACCAAACAAGACAAAGATGAAAACACACCTGTTTTTTTTTTTAAATGCCCTAACATGAATATAAGCTTCTACACACAAACATACTGCTGAATGTACAAGCCAGGCTGTTGAACAGATCCTTAAAGGTGATCAATTATGACTCCTAGCTTAGATCTATGGGCTGCATGAAGCATGTTCATCAAACTCATTCTTAGATCCTTTCAGAATGAGCTGCTTTAGGGCCTTTTGTCACTTTAAACACAAATAACTGCTGCTGACCACACCCCTAACTCTACCATTACACAACCGTACATTTTTGAAAAGCATTAGTGGAGCCTCCTTCGCAACCAATAGTAATTTATTGGATGACGCTACTAATGTAAAACGGTTGGGAGTAGAAATAACACTTTGAACGTTTAGATATACTTTAGGGTTCTTTTGTATTTGTTTTAAATTTATCTATTATGTATATAACTTTGCTTTTTTTTAATACACTAAATAAAGTCAAACCAACAAGAAACGTTTTCTGAACAGTAAAACTCTTCTCTTTTCCAGAAGTCATTGTACAACGCATACAGCAGTAAAACCAGCTGACCAAATGTTCTGGGACTCAGCTTGGGTTACTAGGTGACGACCTGGGTTTAGCTGGGGTTGCTAGGTAACGGCACCCATGGAATGTGACTTAATTTAACAGTTTTTCAAATGGCTTCCAGATGTGAAAAAAATAGCAGGGTGGTTTTTTTAAGCACATAGACTGTTGTAATTAGGAGTTGAGATCCAAAATGGAGGCACAAAAAGAAGCGTCCCCTTTAAATCCAAATGGATCTGATTCTGCTCACAAAGGCATGGAGGCGAAGCATGAAAACACACAACATAAACATGAAGACTGATGCTCTGATGAAGAAATCCTGCCTTAATTTAAAACCCAGTAACACCAGTGTCACCATCCAGACTGGAAGCAGTGAGTCCAGTAAACTCTGACAACACTGAAGACTGTGCTGGACCCAGTAAAGGATGGTTCCCAGCAGCCACACCTCATGAGTAACTCCAGATGTTCAGCCAGTATAAAATGTGTAAACTGCTCCTAAATTTATTTTTTAACTGCAACTTTATTCTCCTGCTGAAACAAATTGCTAGAACAAATGATTCAGTGTCTTGCAAAAGTATTCACACTCTGAACTCTTTCACATTTTGTCATCAGCATATTTATATAATTTTATGTGACCATTTTCCACTACTGTTCAGTTCAGGGCTGCAACTAATGATTATTTTGGTAATCAATTAGTCCATGGATTATTCTGATGATTAATCGATTAATCAGACAGAAAAAGAAACAGTTAACTGTTTAAGCCTTTTTATACAACATTAGAAATACGTTGAAAAATGCAAATAAATGATTCAATCCATTTTTTAAGTAAAATGAACATTTCATTGTCTGAAATGCAATAAAGGACCATTTCTTTTTAGTGAACACTTAATCATTTGTAGCTGAGGATGCATCTAAAAAATACTGATAACGTATAATGTATAATTTCTGTACAGTTTTGGCTTAATTGCTGCTTTGAATAGGTTGTTTTTTCAACAAATGTTTATTGAGTCTGTAATCTCCAGTTAATTAATTAACGATTATTTAAATAATTCATCACGATTAATCTGATTAATCGTTTCAGTCCTGATTAAAACCACTGACAGGTGATACGAGAACAATCAGAGGTTTGAGAGTATTAATGCTCCAACCTTTTGTCCCAAAAGTACATTCAGAAGAGCTTTAGCATTTAAACCGCCTGCATTAATCTTGCAGGAAGCCGTTCCGGTTCCATTTATACTGGAATGGCATAAATACATAATCTCGCTTTACCACAACCTTTGTCAAGCCTAAAAGCACTTTTGATCTGGTCTTGAAAGTGCTGTGACCCTGGATTAAACCGACAATAAGGAAGCAATCAGAACTGATGCACATTGTGCAAATGACACATCAGTGTTGGATCAATGGACTCGTCCCAGCGCCGTCAGCGGGCTAATGGCCCAGACGGTCTGAGTCAGGTCAATATATGAGAAAGCATGTCTGTGTTCATAGAAACAGCCCAAAAGTCACAGAGCACATCTCAACAGAGGCTGCTGCCATAAAACCACTGAATGGATTTCATGACTTGCTCCATTAGGATGATAAATGCAGCGTTTACACGTCACTGTTTCAAAGGTAAGATCGTCCATAGAGACTGTGAATGGTAAAGAAATTAAACATTTCACTGGATTACTGATGAAAAGCTTTAAGCATGTCTCCAACAAAGACACAAATATTCTGCAGTATTTAAAGATTAATTCAAACCTTTGTCCAAGGAAATGCTTTCCACTAAATATGACAAACTGTCTTTGTTAGATAGCATTGTTGGCGACAATGTCATAATTATTATCGTTGTTGATACTATTAGAGCTACTATTAACATATTCAATGTACTGCATTAGTCAAGAATCTGGAAGAGAAGTACTTATAAATAGGGCGACATCATTTTGTAATGTTGCTGGAGAAGGAGTTGGTTTTAATAAGTTTATACTTCTACCCACTCGTTTTACTGTTTATTGTATTGCTGTGATTTTATTTGTAATTTATAGCATTGAATCAACTTCATAAATACCAAAAATATGTAAGTTTAGCAAGAGAATGATGCAAAAAGTCAATGAAGCTGGTCCAGATTTTAAAGCTAACAATAAGAACCAGAGATAGAAATGATTGATTCAGAGTATTTTCATTCCCTAGGACATGAAATGTTAACGTCTCTTCAGACTAATGCAACACACCGGCAGAACGTCATCATAATCAGCATGAACACAGAGTAAGAGCATGAAACAAAGCCAGAAAACTGTGACAGCTGAACCTGAAACCTTTGAGCATCACGGAAAAATGAAGATGAAAAACTGTGTCAGAGCATCTAATCACAAAGAATCAGCAACATAATCTGGCTTTTGTTTGTTTTTTCTACATCTGAGAAAGTTACAGACACCAATATAACTGATAGAGTCATGTTACATGACACTAAAGTATCGTGGAAATATTGGAGGAAGGTAGCGTGTAACAAAGCAGAGATAGCTATCTGACAAACAGTGGTGTTACTCCATAAATGTTCCTGTCAACAAAAATGAGCAGTATAAAGAACAGATTTCAAATTTTCTTCCTGACAAATGTTCACAGACTGAGGAGGCTTTCTGTGTGACTGGGGTCTCTTACATCCCCTCAATTCAGCTTCACCTAACGGTGTTAAAAGCAAAAACACAGATCCCACCCTGAACCTTCAAGATGGAGGCAGAGAAGATGGAGAATGTATTCGATTGGATGAATTTTCTGAGCATTATCCATCCAGCCTTATATTTCAGCTGAACTTCTCTACAGCTCTTTTTTTCTGGTAACTTTATCAGATTTTAAATACCAGATTTTGTGATACGCTTGGTGACGTCAGCTCAAAGTGCGACGCTACAGCTAGCTTAGCAAAGAACTGCATTTAAAAACATCCATCCATCCATCCATTTTCTCACACCTTGTCCCTAGTGGGTCGGGAGGTGTTGGTGCCTCTCCAGCTAACTTTGTGGGTGAGAGGCGGGGTCACCTGGACAGGTCGCCAGTCTGTCACAGGGACCGTTTAAAAACAATAATGGATAAAGGGCTTAAAACCGGAAGACTGAGAAGAAAAACTTCTAAAGTAAAGTTTTATGTTTTAAAAAATTCCTCAGCATTTTCATTCAGTTTTGCTTGATATACAGAGACAATTCGGATCTCTATTATTTTTAATTTTACAACCACACACTAACGTTCTCAGTAAGGATTTTACGCCAAACACAAAAACAAGGTAGTGAAAAATTTTTAACAAAAAAAAAAAAATACTATCAAAAATTGCATTTCTTTCAGTTGCATTTAATTCAATACCCATAAATAAAATTGTGCAATAATCACCTTCACAAGTCACCTAATTAGTGAATTAAGTCCATCTTTATGTCAGTATTTACAGAGTTATTGGCCAAAGAAAACATCGTAGTTCAGAGATAAATGTGAGGAGATTTAAGCAGGATTAGACCACTGAAAATGATCAGTTTCTCTGATTTTACTATTTATAGATATGTGTTTGAGTAAAATGAACACTGTTCTTTTATTCTATGAACTACTGACAACATGTCTCTGACATTACAAGCAAAAAATTTAGTATTTATTTGCAGAAAATGAGAAATAGTCAGAATAACTAAAAAGATGCAGTGCTTTCAGACCTCAACTAATGAAAAAAAAACAAGTTAATGTTAATTTAGAAACAACAATACTAATATTTTAACTCAGGAAAAGTTCAGAAATCAATATCTGATGGAATAACCAGGAGGTTTTCAATGGGTCTCTTCATTTTTTCCAGATCCGTAAATCGTAACAGGTTACTCTGATGTTTGTGGTCGCAATGTGAAAAATGAACAAAAGACCAAGAGTGTGCAGGTTCCTGTGTGGGCATGCTAATGTCACTTATTTTATGTAAAGTGACTATTAGCTTCCTAAAGGGAGCCCATTTCGCAGTGGAATAATGTAATTGTTACACTTTGTGATTTTAAATTAAAGGTTAAGGGAAAGCGGTTGTATAGAGGTCAGGCTAGTAAATGGGATTCAGCCCAAAGAAAGCTTAATAACAACAGTTTATCTGCATTCAAATGTTAAGGCTAAATGGGATGAGAGGAACATGACATTCTGGCTTCGTTTACTCTGATTAATTCAGTCAGCGGTATGTCAGTTCGTTTTTATATCTTATAAACCAAACAATCTGCAGCCATCACTGGCGGCGTGGGGGGGCGCGGTTGTGTTGCTTTACGTCAAGGGCAAAAAACATCAATGAGTCTGCTCAGCGGAGACTTCCTGGTTTTATCTCTCAGACAACAATGGAGGGAGTTCCCAGGAGATCTTATCCATTCTGGTACCAATTAGTCAATCTGACAGGCGACAAAGAGCAGCATGAAGAAACGCAGTAGATGTCATTAACAGGAACAGCAGGGTGCCTTCACCGGCTCTCGTCTTATACAGCGGATGCTTACTGGTCGTGTCTGGTGTCGGGAACGGCTCGGTCCATTTGCAGCTTGTCGCTCTCCACCTGGTTGAACTTGTTCCTGGCGTAAGGATCCTGACCCGGTCGGACCAAGGTGGCGCCGACGTAAAGGTTCTGGTTGAAATCCTGCCAGCGCACTTTACCTGCACACAAAAATCACAGGACAAATGGTAGCAGATCTTTGAGTTTTTAGTTCCCAGGTGAAGCAACGACTAAAACAAAAACAAACATGTGTGAAACTGATGAAGACAAACCTGCTTTGTTGTGCAGAATTAGTTTTCTTTATACATTTTCATGTTTTTCTTGTTTATAGTCGCAGAAATTCAGTGTGTGTGAGACAGGAATCTTTTATTTTAACTTCTCTATCCTTGTTTGAAAATGATTATGTACAAAACAATGGTTACTCTGCTTAAAGTGCTGTCCTTGATTAAATAAATTTGAACTGAATGTGTCAAAATGTTTCAAAACTCTAAACTTTAAAAAATTATACCAGAATAAAAAACAAAATAAGACCAGAATAATTAAACAGATTTTCTTCTGTTTTGTTGTGTTTTGTCTTGCTTAAATGTTTCAAATATAACATTTAAATTTCAGTATTCAAACCCAGACTTGACTACTGCCTCAGCTCAAAAAGAACGTGCGAGACAACATTGACACAAACGTACAGCTTTGAAAAGCATTAGTAGAGCCTCCTACACAACCCTCAAGAATGCAGAAAGTCGTTTCTGGATGGTAAATCAGCAACAAAACACTCATCTTCTCCAGCAGCCATTGTACAGAGCACACAGCGGTAAAACCAGCTGATCAAATGTGCGGGAGCTCAGCGTGGGTTGCTAGGTAACGGTGCGACAACTTGTGGCCTAAAAACAGCGTGGTGGATTTTTTTAAGCGCTTGGTCTGTTTTTAGAAGCAGTTGAGACCCAAATGGAAGAATAAAAACATGCAAAAGTGAATTTCACATAATAGGTCCCCTTTAAGATCAGTTTTCATGAATTAGGAATTGAAAAATGGTTCCTCCTCACATGTGACAGACATTTGGGAAGATGTTTTATTGATTGATGGATATTTCAGAAGGTGTCTAATCCACAAAGAACATCATACCACCATTCAAATACATTGAGGGTAGTCTAAGTACTTTACATCTAAAAGCTTTAACCATTTAACTTCAAAATACCAGTGGAAAACCTTTTAGATCAGTCAGTCGACAGCGTCTCTCAACCTTTAAAAGGTGAATGTCCCTGAAGTGTTAGCATGCTCAGAGTCTTAATGTCAGTTCTTCAAAGTTATGGGAAACAGCTTTCTGTACTTATCGGTAGCTTCAGAAAACACCACAATTTGTTAAACTCTAAATGTTGATTGACAAGAAAAAAAACCACACACTCATATTTAACAGCTAAAGACGTCAAACTAATTTAGGAGTGAAAAACTGTCAGCAAAACGGCCAAAGCCTGTCACAAAGCCTGAAAACGTGTTTTTGTACTCAACAGTGGTGATACTTCACTGGGAGTAAGAACTGTGGGCAGCAGCCCGTCTGATGCAAGACTCCATCAAGTGTGGCAGTGAGAGCTGCAGCTCAACAAGGCGGCGCTCAGAGAGGCTGACGGGGAATTTATGCTGCATATATGCATGAATATGCTGAGTAGGATTCATGGGAAAAGAGCGAGGACATGGAGGTTGAGCTACAAGACACATCATAAACTGCTGTGAGTCAGGGAGGAAAAAGAAAAAAGGTTTGTGTTCGCACATTTGCTGCAGCTTTAAATAATATGCAAACCAACAAGCGTGGTTTATTTTTAAGAACAGATATTATTAGAGTGTCTTCAGATGCAGTGTGACCAGATTACAGGGAGCGAACTGCGCTGCAAACTGAGTTGTCACATTTAATTTCACAGTTTAACGTGGAATAATGACGCGCAGAAAAACACAGATATTAATACAACCCATTAGTGCAGTTTAGCTGCTGGTTACTTGAGGTAAACATGTGGAAATGTGAGATTACAGCGTCTCTCGGTGTAGACTAGCGCGTGTGCTGCAGACAAAGAAACAAGCCACTCTCAGAGGAGGAGAGAGCGAGTCTTTCATGTGTCTGGCATGTTAATTAGAAGAATGATCTACAACAGAACTGGAGACGCCGTAGCATGCGACTGCGATGTCCTTGCTGATATATGTCAGAAGGAGGAGTAATTAATCACTGTGGAGAAATTTAAACAGCAATGATCTGCATGTGGGTTCCTCCCTGCAGCACTGGACTGATAATGGAAATGCAATCAAACGTAGAGCAAAAACAATTAATAGTGATGAGTTGAAATAATTTTCAACTAATTTAGTAATCGATTAATCATTAACTGGAGTATACAGACAAAAAAACGAACTATTTTCTGAAACAACATAGTCAGGGAAGTAATCAAGCCAAAATAAAAACTCTTTTTCTGCAATCAGAACTCTTCAAGTGGCAGTTTTAGCTGAACCTGGTTCAATTCAATAAAAAATATCTTCTGTTAATCACCTTTTGCTCTCCAATCATTAATCAATTAATCAAAAAATGAGTCCGATTACTCTTACACTGTACTGATGTTAAGTTCAGCAGAAAGAGCTGAGCTTTTCACTTGTATTTTTTTTTTTATCTGCAGATGGATTCTTTGCTACAAATGATCAAGCATTCAGTAAAGAAATGTTTATTTTCTTGTTTATTTGCATCTTTTAATATATATAAAAAGGTTTATGTGGCTAAATTAAAATTCTGCAGAATGTCGCAAATTTTTTAAATCTGATTAATCGACAGAATAATTATTTACAAGTTAATCTCTGGCTGCAGCACTAATATACTGTTGAGTTTATGACAGTAAAAACACATTTGTCTTTTTTATGGGTTGCAAGGAGAACATCTCTTCTCTTTACTTATGGTAGTTTGTAAAGTCGCATCTGAATAAATGCATGAGACCATAATAATAATAAAAAACAACACAGCCTTTCAGTAAATATGTCTCACACCTTAATCTTACAGTGTATAGTGAAAGGTGAATATGCCAGAAACAATGAATAGTGTACAAAGATCTTTGAGCTAGAAACTAGACCAAAATACTTGCTCAGATGATGTGATTTTGCAGTGTGCAATAAAGATATCTAAGTTAAAGCACATTTTCCTGATTGTTCTTATTCTTTTCCTTGATCAAAATGTCCCAGCCTCTCTTTAGCATCTTCATCAGCAGTGAAAGTCCAACACAGGGCCAGTATATTACTGCCATGCAGAATTTGCATGTGTAAAACTTGAAACTTAGCAGCAACATATTGTGCCGCTCTGCTGCAGTCCAAACATTACATTACACATCCTGACACCGTTATGGCGATAAATGCGTAACAAATTGTGCGGCTCTGCTGAAACGCTGTAAACATTCAGCTGTTAAGATTTATCCAGTCTTATCAAACATTCTTGTAAGATATGAAAGCTGCAGGTTTAGCATAAATGGGACTGAATTTACAAAGTGAGAGAAGCAAAGAGAGAAGATAATAAGGGCATAAATTACATTTTTGCTTCAAATTAGCAAATAGAAAATGTTACCCACCTATAAATGTAAAGTAAGGTTGATTTTGTGCAGAAATAATGTTAAAAATAAAAAGCATTTTGTTCTCCAGTGGTTTCATGACTTTGGTCTGCTGTATCCTCCGATCTGCTTAGAGCTGACGTCTTCATGTTACAAACCTGACTTTTAGTTCTTTCATACATAATTTAAAACATACTTAAAACATTATTAATATTTTCTAGATGATATTGTCTCATGTGAATACTTCAGCAGAAGGCAAGCTGACCTGAATGCAGCTGATCTTACAGATAAATGTAAAACTCTGATGTTTACTCTTCTGCTGCTTTATTTTTATTTACAAAGAAATAAAACAAAACTTGGAAAAAGTAATCTAATTTAAATTTAGCTTTGCGTTTTGTTTGTGAAATTTTTATCCTACTGAATCAAATCTGCGTTATCTTAGTTCTGTTTTTCATAAGACTCACTTTGTAAAGGATTTACGACTTATGACGATTTATTTATGTCTTTCTGAAAAGTTTTTTTATTTTAATGGACCCTTTCTTGCTGGGAAAGTTAATTTATTTGACATTTTCCCTCCTCTGTAAAGTCCGAGGAGAAACATCCGTCTAGTTTAAGCCAGCAGTTTATTATCTCTGTTAGTCTGAACTCGTCTGCCTGCAGTGTGATCTGTGGAACCTCACGATGTTTGAACACTTTCTCTTTCTCTTGTCTCTCTTCACTAAGATGCTCCAGACTGAAAACATTCAGGAAGTCATGCTACGCTGTTGTGTTTCCAAGTAATAGCGACAGAGATGAAGGATTTCTGTTCAGAAAGGCTCTGCATGGCTCTCTATGTGAAAACATTTTTCCATCCTTGGCAGCAACAACTGCTATCAAGTGTTTGCGCAAACAGTCGATGAGTCTCACATAACTGGAACTGGAGTAACTCTGACCTACTCTGCTTTGCAAAACTGCTTTATTTCAGCCAAATTCAGGCATTTAAAGCAAAAACGACCTGATTAGGGTCATGCCACAGCATCTCAGTTTGGTTGAGGTGCAGACATTGACCAGGCCACTCTAAAACCTTCATGTTATCTTATTTCAGCCAATCAGAGGTGACCCTGCTGGAGTGCTGTATAATCTAAACGAGTTTAAAGGTCAGTGACTGATGGCTGGAGATTCTCATAGCATTATTTTTAGAAAAGATGTTCGTTTTATGCCTGACGTAACAGGATAAAAACCTTTCGTCTCATCAGTCCACAGAATATTTTCTCCAGAGTCTTGAGAATCATCCAGATAATGTTTTTTATAAATTACATTTTTACTAGAATCAGACCTGAGTTTGGTAAGTGAAGCTAAAAATTAGCTTCCCAAAAATGTCAGGTCAGAACATTAAACTGATGTACCTCAAATTTTGTTTTACTGCTAAAATTCAATCCATTTGATGCTAAACTAAAATTTGCTTCTTTAATCAGAGGTTTCAGATCTGCACAAGGCAGCACAACCAGTTTTAGAGCAAAACTAAATTTTCCTATCCGACCATGGCGGACATCTTGAAAAATGGTCATCATTTAGAGATTTTCAGTGACTAAGACTCTTTTTCTTTTTTTTTCAAAAACATTTGTGCCAAGTCAGGTTCTTGTATCAGCATGTGAAAAATTATGATAAAATATTGAATTATGGGCTGCACTACAAGTGTGAGGCTTCATTTAAACCTCTGAATTGGACAAGTCCTGATCATCGATGAACAACTTGTTCCTAAAACACATTAAAAGATAAGTTAAACTACTGTCTTCATATTTAATGTGTGTTTGATCAAATGTAATCTTTAAGGAGAACATTTATCATTCCAAGCTCCATTAGAGGGACCAGATGTTGCATCACAGCTGCATCATTCCTTTCTGTGCAGGAATGTATTTGGAAACCTGGTTCATAAAAAACTTACTGACTAACATCTGGGCCAGAATCAGCTAAAAAACACAAATCAATGGAGCCTAGGAAGAAAACAGATGGTTTCCAGTTTTATACATCATAATATTCATAGATGATTATCTTGTTTCAGCCCATCTATCTAAAGTAAGAATTATCATTTACAAGTGGGAAACACTATGGCACCATGCAGACATTTAGGGATACAAACATTTGATGACGTCATAACCCAGGACGACAGTGTCAATTTGGGCTTGGTAAGAAATTAATATATGAGCAGTATATTTCTTATTGCATAACTCACAATGCAAACACATAACAAAAAAGCTGAACAAGAAAACAATGAAGGTGTAGAAGGGGTAGGTCAAAGTTCACCTCAATGAAATGAAGCAAAAGTTCAAATAAGTGAGAGATTGTAATAAAGAAGGTCAACAAACCATTGAAGTATGAAATGGGTTAAGTTTCCCTCTTGTCTGCAGTACATTACACAAATATTGGTCTGGGTTTCAAAAAGCATGCATTAACCTTTAACTAAGCATTAACCTGAATCCCATTAAACATTTATGTGAAGTGTGTGAGAACCAAAAAAGCTACTCAGCTTACACTGAATAAAGATGATCAGCCATTCAGGAAACAGGCTTTTCAAAAATTATGACATGGTAACTGTGCTGGTTTAGTTTATTTATCTGCTTTAAATATTTTAGTGTGAGGACTGTAAGTGCATTACAACTTCCAGAGCGACACATTTATGAATGGCATGAGGGAAATGCTCCATCTTTACATTTTTCACCTCCTAATCTTTTCATCTTTTAATCTTCAGACCTCATTTCTAGTCCCTTCTCTTCCTCCATTTCTCTCTGCTTATCTCTGCTGTTTTAGGTGAGTTACTGTTGAAAGTTATACGTGAAACAAATTCGAGCGTGAAGGCTCCCTGAAGTTGAAATGTCCTGATTTCTACGGTTGGGTGAGATCAAAGTGTTAGGCAGATGCAGGTCTCAGTCGTGTGAGGGATGCGAACAGGCTACTGTGGCGCTGAGTCTCAGTGGTAATGAGAGATAATCAATCAGCCATGTTCTCCAGCTGTTACTCTCAGTTCTACTATATGCCAAAATATCTGATATAATGCTTCCCAGGTCAGGCTGGATACGTAATACTTTCTGACACTATTACCCTTTTATCTAAAATAAGTGTTTTAGCAAATTTTTGAAATAATAGCTAAGTTTAGCATATCATGCTAGTCAGTATGATAGTGATAACTCACATGCTACTGACAGAATATTTGCTAAATTTAGCTTATAATGTTTGTATGTCGATTGGCGTAAGTTTATGTCAACATTATAGTGACATCCAAAACCGTACTTGTAGCATTTAGGCTAACATTAGCATTTTAGCTAATTTTCATGTAAAAGTTAAGCTTCACATGCTGAATGGAGCAAGTCAATGTTAGTCAACATGCTGGAAATGGGTCGTATGCTGTTGAAAGCGTTTTATCTGACCTTTGCATTTAGCCAACTTTAGCTTTTACACACTAAATGGAATAAGTTAATGATTGTCAACATGCTTGTGATTCCCCACAAGTAATTGAAAACATTTTAGTTAACCTTAGCATTGTGGCTAATTGTAGCTAAATGTGTGCACACTAGCTGGAGTAAGTCAATGTTAGTCAACATTCTGTTCCCATGCATAGAGATCTCTGTGGCATGCACTCACTTAACCTTAGAGTGACCAGATTTGGGTTTCTGAAAAGGAGGACACTTTCCTCCCCCCCGGAACAGGACATGAAATACGGACATGTCCCGGGAAATACGGACGTTTGGTCACCCTAGTAGAACTGTGGTGAAATAGTCAGAAAAGCAACAGAGGAAAAAACAAGAAACTAGCCTCATGATTCCCCTCATGCTAAAATTAGGTTTTCCAAATATGATGCTATCCAGCAACAATTGCACAATTGTGAAAGCCCTGGAGATCACAGGGTGGTTTTAATTCTGTCTACACTGGTCTCATCACAAACTAGAGGCACTCTCACACTTAAAAAATAAATAACAATAACTTACGTCCCGCAAATAAAAATAACTGGACATGAAAATGTTGAGAAATGTGGTGTAATATTGAGAGAACTGTATTTGTTTCTTTAAATAAACAACAAATATTCAAGAATGTGTAGCAATTCCCAGTTGAGGTTTAACATCTTGGACATAAAAACCATGTTGATATATAAATGATATAAATCATGATGGATGCCAGCTACTGAACTGCATCCTGCCAACACACCCTTTCAACTTGTGACAATTCTTTGTTATTTAACTGTGTGGGAAAAAAGAAAATTGCATAAGATCTATCAAGGCTTCAACTGAAGCTACAGCATTCATTTAAACCAAGCCTTGCTTGAATAAAAACATGAAGGAAATGTAGGGGGAAACAAATGTTCTCATTAGCCTTTATCAGATTGCACCATAACCTGCAGGTAATCAAGGTTGATTTTACATAAGATGAACAGCAGCATTTCAAAGTGCAAGGACAAAGAGGGTTAGAAAAATTACAATTGGTCTGAACCAAGACTGTTACCTTCAACTGAGGCTGAAAATTTGATTTTTTTTCTTTTTTAAAATCTAAGGAAGTAATAACCATTATGTAAATAGTTTGACACGATTTTCTCTTGCTCAGTTTTCGTTCGGTCTACCGATGATCTGTGAGCTCGTTTGAGGAGGTGTGTCGTCCCACCTGGTGGCAGAGCGTCGATGGTGTGCGCCTTGTCATCGGCGCCGTGAGATTTTCCCCGGCTGGACGAGTAACTGGAGCTCCATTCATCCTGAAAGCAAACACAAAACAGACATTTCCACTTAGATATTTAACAGATTGCTATGAGAATCTGAGTAGACCAAATAGTTTGATTTAAAACAATGTGAATGAAAAATACAGCGTCTGAAATATTCATACTGCTTGAACATTTTACATTCAATCTCCAACTATGGTTTATTTTATGTAATTAGATCTTCACAATAACAAATGATGCTGGACGATAAATTGTCCCAGAAGTTATTGCAATAAACAATAATACTGCTGTTTTGAGACCATTTTATCAGGCGATTAATTCATTTATTATGACAGGTTTAACCATCACACAGTAGTTCAGCTGGTTTTATTTAAGGATTTCCCTGGATTTAGCTCCATTTATCTTCCCATCAACTCTGGGAAGCTGAATTAAAACCTTCCTTACAGCATGATGCTGCCATCAACATGTTCCAAGATGTGGACGGTGTTTTCACTGAGTTAGTTTGCATGTAGGATAAAAATAAAAGATCTCTAACTCCATCCATCCATCCATCCTTGCAGTTATTCTTTCATTCATCATCAGTCATCAGTGACACTCTGTTGAACATTATCAGCTTGAATCATTTTTCATTTGAGGTCTGACAAATTTCAGTTGAAACGCTCTCTTTTTAAACCACTTGATTCTCTCCTATGCTGTGAATCATTCAAGCATAAGTAACAGTGTTTTATTTTAACGTTATAGATGTGAAGTTTGTCAAAATGTGTTTATTTTGTTGAGTCAAAAAGTTGTTTCTCCAGACATTTTTCGGTGCTTTAAGTTCTGTTAAGTTCTGTCTCTTGGCAGTTGGTGGTTACCATAACAACCGGTAACCGATGGCTCCTCCCTCTTTTTTCTGTTGCTGTTTGTACCTGTGGTATGTATCAGAATCAACTCTGTTTTCTTTACAAGTATTATATTTCAACACATATTTTAGATCAATTTAATCATGTAGAGTGTTTCATGAGTAATTTTGCCATGTTTTGTATATATTTTTAACCTGTTTTCATTATTAATGTTGTCCATTTTAGCTATGTTTAATTTGACAACCGTTAACTGCTGCTAACTGATCATTGGGAAATATTGCTCTGTAGTTTGTCATGAAGTCGACCTACTGAACTTGAAATGAACATAGGAGGGCTACACATAAACATACCCTGGACTATGGACTATAATTAAAAATAAATGATCCCATTCTGTCATCTCTTCAGCTATCTACCCCTTAGACAATAAATCTATCAGATTTCACCTCATTTATGGTTAATACAGTCATGGAAACGTGCTAAATCCTTAAAAATCCAGGTATCTTTATGTTTCAGATAATCCTTCACTGAATTATACAACAAGAAACCTTTGCCTTTGTCTTTACCATACACCATTACAGAGTCGTCCATCTGTGCATCCACATTAAAATCCAATGGATCAATAAGCAGAGAGGCAGAGCAATTAGTACCATTCATTCCCTGTTCAATCTTGATGCACTCAGTTTAATAAAACTGCTGTTCAACTTTTTTTTACCCAGTAGTTCATTTTCACCTTCACCCTCTTTCCAAATGTCTTATTGATCCATTCTTTTACTTTTTACTGCTACAGGACGATTTACTGCCACCACTGCAGCGTTCAGCAGGTATTTACTTACACCGCTGAGAAATTATTTTCTTCTCTTTATTCAGTTTCATCATTTGTTAAGCCTTTCCAACGCCAGCAAGGGAAAAAAAGAAGCGCTTCATCATTTGGATTCTGTGTCTGAGTTATTTTGTTTCCCATTCTGTGGAAAGAGCCGGAGCCCACTCAGTCCAAAACCACCACATTTACAAAGTGTGGGAACACAATTCAAAACAACCATACATCAAAAAGTTTACACAAACATAATGACTCTGAGTGTTTAGAAAAGATGAGTCAGACAGATGGTAAAGGCTCTGCGTGGGAAGGAAATTAAACCTGTTAGTGTTTGTCAGATTCAGCCATTTTAAAAGGGGAAAAGAGGATAAACATTAGAAAAGCTGCAAATAAAAAGTTAACTTTTTACAAAACGATCTCGCTTTAAAGTGTTACAGCTTGTGCTTAACGTTTATTGAAAGTAGTGCAATAATAGATTTAACAAATTAAAATATCCTGTTCTCCTTTATTGTAATTATTATGGGTTAAACTGGGAAAATTAAACTACTGGTAGGCCAAATAAAATTATACCATTTTTATTGGTTTGTTTTACCTGCTCAATAACTCAGTTCAGTAAATCTGAATTGGTTGAAGCTAAAAATACCACTGGAGGAGTTTTGGGTAAAACATATTTACAGACAAAGACGGTTTTATTCGTAAAAGTAAAATGTATATGCTTTGTAAAATTTTGGATTAATTACTGTTCTGAATATGTTGGGTTTTTTCACCAAAAACTTGTACACTCCACCTAATGATTAATTGATTCCTAAATTAGTTGACAATTATTTCAATAATTGATTAATCAGCAATAGTTTCAGCCCTGCTTAAGTTTCCCTTTGTCCGTCCAAAAGCCGATCCGTCTCTTTAAATCCCTGGAAGCTTCCCAGCCCACAGCTTAGCCAAACTACACAGGAAACTCCACACTAAACCTCCGTTATAGAAACACTGCTTCTCATTAAAACATCCTTCAAGAGGCATAAAATGCTTGCACCAAAGTGCAAAGCTAACATTCAGAAATGTCGGGGAAGAAACAGTGCTGGTGTATGACTTTATGGAAGATCTTTACCACCTCTAAGTTAGAAGAGAGAGAGGTAAAAACCTGCATGCATCACGTTTACAGTTAAGAAGCATGAGTTACGAGCCTTTTCCCCATATGTGGAAGGAAACGCCAAGCTGTGACTAACAACATTAACTCTGCTCTGGTTGATTGTCAGTAAATGATGACTGCGTGAAAACAAGCCTGCAGCATTAACACCGCGACCCTGCGAGTGATGCAGCTAAATGGCATTCAGCCATTTCAAATTAATTATTTACTCCTCCTGCTGCGACGTACAGCTTGCCTTCAGTCAGACCTGCAATCCAGAAGCAAAACCGCCGCACATTAAAAACCTCATTCGACTCCAAGAGCGTCACACTACCATCAGTGCCTCATTTGACTGAAGAAGCGAAGCCTAATGGGACGAGGCAGCGGGGGCGGCGGCTCAGGAGTCGCAGCAGTTTGACTCCTGTAATCACTGGATCCTTGGTTAACGCAATGACACTAATAAAAAAAAAACATACAGCTAGAGAAAATCACTGCAATATAAAGCAGATCGTGCTTTTTTGAGAGCGCAGTTTGCGTGTCCGGGATTTGTGGGGAACTGTAGCTCAATACGGAGAACAACAGGACAGAACACATGAGGAGATGAAGAGGAAAAAATGCAGTGCTTCACCAACATCTGGATGCAATAAATAATGCTGATTGAATCATGATTTAAAGGGGCAAAAACAAGGAGCAGATGCAAAAAAGTAATTTTTTATAACAGGCGTCACATGAGCAGTCCAACCCTCAGCTGCCTCTGAAACAATAAGCCTGACTAACACAAAGCTCTAATAAAAAGACAAACAGTTAAACAGTAAAAGTTGTTTTATTTGGACTTATGGCACCCTGCTGTAGTTACTTTCAGTCAGAAGTGGGTCAGTAAGAGCTTAGATTCTCATCATTTTTGTCTCCTGGTGTTAAAAGCGAAAAAACAAAAACCTGACTGTCTCCAAATTTGTTTTTGCTTATTTCTTAAAATAAATGTTTCCTCAGCTGTTGCTTATCTTAACAGCTATGATGCCATTTCAAATATTTTATTAGTGCTCAAATAATCAGAAAGATGTGAGGTCCAAATGCTATGTTAACAGTTAGGGAAATTATGTAAATATTGGCTGTCACACTCTAAACCTCGTCACATTTGTGATATTACCACTGTAAATCTCAATGGATTTTACTGGGACTTTATAGACTAACAAGAAAATTAACCACAAAACTGACGTGTTTTAGGAACACCTATTACACAAAATACCTAATACATTAAATTTATTTTATGAGCAAGTAAAAAATTGAAAAACATTTTTATATATTCTTTTAAGTGTTAGAACAAAGTAAACATAACATTTCTATTAAAAAAGTGAATACACTTCCATTCAGAAAGAATAGTTTGTAGCTATGTAAAGAATAAGAAGAATAGTTATATTCTTACTGTGTTGTACCACTTGTGTCATTTGATGTGAATATCCTATAAAGATGTTGTATAAAAACTCGGGCAGATTACTAAAACCAACTTTTTTGTACTTTTATATGTAAAACCTCTGCTCAGTTTTATTATTTAATATTCAGTTTATAGAATATTCACTGAACTCTGATCCAGATGCAGGCAGAGGAAAGACTTTAGCTGCTCAACTTCTCCCGGCCAGCTAAGCTAGGTTGGTGGAATCAACTAACTAGCTCACTCTTTGGTTACCTAGCAACTCACTCATTCTTTGGTTACCTAGCAACAACCTGCTAAGTAACTCCCACAGAAGCAGTTTAAGGTTTCTCCACTGTCCTCATAACTGCTTGAAAATAAAATAAAACAACGCCCTGGAGTAAAATAAGTGGATAAAACAGGAAATATCTCGTTACTAGTTTTGAAGTACTTCAGATATTTAAAACAAAAGAACTGATCAACAATCATCAATGTCAAATGGTATGAAACACTTATATTGTGATAAGTTTTTCAGCCATATCGTCCAGCCCTACTTTGGGAGCAACATGTTGAAATTAACATTAACATTCGGTGATGGCAGCATGATGCTGTGGGGGATGCTTTTCTTTTCAGCTGTTCAGAGTTGAGGGAGTTTAAGACAGGATAAAGACCTGAAATCTGAAAAAATACCTCTCTGTACCGCTTCTCTGCAGTCCTGGCTGAGGAATCGCTGCTGCTGCCCTGCTCACAATTAAGGTTGGTGTACTTTTAATCCTCATCTCCCTTTCATTCCCACCATCTAGCAGTTACTGTTTGTCTTTTTCTATGTTTCGCTTGGCTATCTATGGTGGATCTGCAATCTCACAGATGGTCACGGCACATAAAGGCAAATAAAAAACCCTCTCACTTCATTTAAACATTCTGGACTGATTTAAACACACACGCACACACACACCCCCACACACATTGAAAATAAGGCTTAGTAATTGTGCAAGGACAAATCCAAATCCATAAAACCCTATTTGTACTAGATTTTTGCTGCCAAAGCAAATATAAATAGAAGTAAAATTTTAGAGCTTGGGTGAAAAAGCAAACTGGGCAGATTAGAAAATAACTTTTGAAACATTTATGTATGTCTGAATAAAAGTTAGTGAAGATTCAAATCATTGTTTGCTCGTGTTTACTTGTGCCCTAAACTGCAAAAATACAAAATTGTATCATCTATTTTTTGTCTAGTTTCTAGTGGAAATAACTAAATATACCCCAATAAGACAAAACTAACTTACAACTATCTTTTCAGCAAGATATAGGAGCTTGTTTTAGGTAAATAATTATTTGATATTGATGAAAAAATACTTGTCTCATTGGCAGATTATCTCACTTATAACAGGACATTTTCCCATGTTATAAATTAAATAATCTGCCAATAGAGCAAGTACTTTGTCATCATTATTAAGGAAATATCTTATATCTTACTGAAAAGTTACTTGTAAGTTAGTTTTGTCTTATTTAAAGTGTACTGAGATATCTGCACTAGAAGCTAGACCTAAAATATTTGGTAAGATTTTGTGTTTTTGCAGTGTAGACCAGTGTGCAAGTATAAAATCAGATCTCTCCCAGTATTTTTAAAGTGAGCCTTTATAAAAATCTGAACTTTAACCCCAGTGTTAACGTCTGTGGCCAAGAACTCTGACCTTCATTAAAGTGTTTTGCACATTTTGGCTCTGAATCTATTTTCCTACCTCTTTTTTCTCCTGTTGAGAGCCACTGGTTTGTTTTTCTGCCTGTTTTTTTATTCCTCTGTTCATCTCTGTGCTTCGGTGTTGGTTTTACTCAAAATGAAGAAGAAAATTCATGTAGGCCAAAGGAGAAAGATCAATTGTAGAGTTTTTCAAATTCATGTTTTAACTCAATGGGGTAGAGAATTGACAGAAGTGAGAAGACAACTGACTTAATAAGAAATGTAATAGGAAATAATAACACTGAAAATGCGCTCATAAGTCAGAAATCTCTCCTGTTTCAGGTCGACTGTAACCAAATTAAATGTCTAAGCCTTTTTCTTTGCAAAGTGAATGAACAGCACAACACGCACACACAGATCCAGGAATATAAATATATTTTTACAACTACATTTGTGCAGGTGAGGCTCAACATCCCAAATAACTGTCTCCGGGTTTGTTTGTCGACTTGTCTTATCTGAGCTTCCAATAATCAGAATAATCCACTCTAATCTGATCACATCCGCTGATAGATTACAGCAGATACGAGTCAAGAGTTCACCAGCGACAGGCAGCGCCTGCAGACAGAACATAATAGTGGCCATCATACATTTTGCTGGTCAATAAACTGTCCCGATAATAACTGCTTTAAACAATAATGTTTTGAAACCATTTTCACATTATAGATGGCATATATAAACTTTGATTTAAAACAAATACTACACACTGGAACTGGAAGACATTTTAAATATCCAAAAACAATAAACAAAACAGAAATAAAACAAATCCAAAAATAAAATGGATTGTGATGTCACCATGTGCAAAATTGCCCATCAAAAAATATTAATGATCTGGATGGAAATTATTGAGCTCATTTTAATCTATCACACCATTAATTGATTAATTGCTTATTCAACCAGAACAAATCGGATTAAATCAGATTACATCATGTGTAACAGGTCAAGTTGTGACAATGATGGGATTTTCTCTGCAGATTAAATCCATCACAACAGCAGCAAAAGACAAACAGGCAGCAGATAAACTGTCAGGTTGCAACAATGACTTGATGGACACAGGTATCCAGTAAAGCGAGAAAATACAATTTGGACACGTTTGCAAATGTCTAAACAGAGAAAAAAATGGGAATTGTATTTTTTTTTTCATTTAAGAACCAAAATTGTTCTGCAATATTACCCACCAAAAAGAAGAGAGAAATAAAACAACCAAATTCATAAATGTTCAACCCGTTTTTTAAATATGAGAGTATTTGAACAAACAAACATTGTAATTGATTCTTTCTCTCTTAAATGTTGGCATAAAATTGTGAATTAGTGTCTAAAAAGGGGCTTTTTTTGTTTCCTTTATTCCTTTAGTCAGTGAATTGTGGCCCTCACCCAGACTACTGAGAACCAGTTTTTCTTCGCCATCCTGTTAAGGATTAGGTTTTCTCTGTTTCTTATTTTTCAGGCATCACATTTGTTTTTCCTTCCACTAAACTTTCCATTGATATTCAGCATCCTGAACAACCACCTTCTTTAAGGAAAGCCATTTTGCGAAGTTGGCGAGGAGGTCTTTGCACTACAGTGATGGTGTAGGACATAGCATGTCCATAATGTGAATTATTTTTAAATCTAACTTTTCCATTAGTTTTATGTAATATTCAGATTTCCTGAAAAATATAAAAAAAATTTGTTAGCTGTAAAGCATACCAATCAGAGAAGCAGTCATGAATGCTTGAAATATAACTGAATAATACATTTATATAATCTATTATAAAAGTTTCCCTTTTTGAACTGAATTAATGGAATACATTAACTTTTTAATTATATTCTGATTAGTTGTACAGCTTCATGTACCAATTCAAACAAACAAATTATTTTCTTCATCTGGAAAGAAAACTGTTGTATAGCTGTTTAACGAAAGAGCCGTGTAACCAGGTCTGAAACACTTCAGGGCAGTTCTGAAGCTTGAATTAATCAAATAAATTGTTTTTTAGCCACTGTACAAACATTAAAAATAGTCCATGACAACCAGCAAATGTGTACGCTTTAAATACCCTTCACTAACACATCGGCATTATTACATTTACTGCAATATGCTGCATGAAGATGGTAGTCTAGGAGTCCTATTTATTGTGTCATATGTGTTAATAATAACTAAGCCCATAGAGGGAAACGCCATCTGTGGAAGGCGTTCGCCTGGAGGCTGAGCGGCGGTTCTGATCCGGTTCTTTATCTCCTCCACTGAGGTTCAAGTCCTGACGACTTCCAGCATCTGTCCTGCTGAAGTCCCCATATACAGATAGACATGATATCCAGCCTCAGGCCAACTTTGACTTCCCGGCGGAGTGGGAAGAGGGAAAATCTCCCAGAGTCTCAAAGCACAGTCACAAATCTGTGAATCAAATCACAGCTTTCCTGAGAAAAGGCTTCTTAAAGCAAGATGTGTCTGTTTTGTTTTTTTCTTTACCACTCGAGCTGAAAGGAGGATGTGTTTAACCAGCACTGCCTACTGGGGTAAACATCAAAAACGCAGCAGAGATGACTTTCCACCACAGTAGAAACAGCCATCAGCCACCTCCGGTAGCAGCGTGCAAAACGGATCCTTTTAACAGCCATCAACCCCCCATAACCCGGCAATTCAAGACGGATCCACAGAAATCAAATGTTCTCTCCTGCTATAACCCAAACATAATCATTAAATTCAGATAATTCCTTACATGACACTTCCTACCAAAACAGACCTATTCTGCAAAATTCACATTTTGCCCAAGCATTAAAAAAAACACCAGCCATATTTTGGCAATGAGTTCATGTTTTTTGGTATCTGGAATTAAATTGGAAAACTGTTGGTCAAAATGGTTGAATTATGTCCAACATGTCAGATCTGATGTTGAGTTATTATCCAATTTCACAAATATATTTTTTATTTCCCCCCTGCACCTCCCCCTGATGTTCCCATTAGTTTATTCAAGTTTATTTGTGATGTACAAAAACTAAATATAAGCCTAGCCCAGCCCCATTACCTAGCAACCCAAATGGAACTCCAGCACATTTGATCAGCTGGTTTTACGTCTGTACAACAGCTTCTGGAAAGGACTAATGCTTTGTAGTTGAATTAAATTCAGAAAAGAGGTTTGGATAATGTGCGAGTGTAAACGTTGAGTTGGAGGGTGTTGCCAGCAGCAGATTACTTTGATTTAAAGTGAAGAGACGCCCTAAAACAGCTCATTCTGAAAGGAGATCAAAATAGGAAAAATTGACCAGACAAAAATCTGGAATGATTTTGTGCACAAAATGCAGTAAACAGGTTTTAGACCTATCCCGTTCAAAGAAGCATAATTGGTCACAGAACATTCTCAAAGAGATTAACATACGTAAAGAAGTAATATTTGCACAAGAGTGTTTCTACTGCAAATTGAAAGAGTCTGCTGAAATGCAAGCATCGAGAAATCCTGAGCACATACATACACATAGGTAGACAACTATAACGAGGAAGATTTCAAAAATATTTTCAGAATCAGCAGCCCTTTCTTCTTCTTCTCCCTCAGAAAAAGGCTTCTCCTAAACTTTTTATAACTCCAACTGAATAAATGATCAAGTACTGGCAAATAGTTAAGTTCTAGTAACTATTCTCTAACTTAACGATTTCCCACCAATCTGCCTTTCTTGGACAGCATGTTCTCTCATGTCAAGAGAACATGAGAGAACATGTTCTCTTAATGTTCTCTCATTAAGAGAGAACATTAATGAGTAGCTACGGGAAAAATGCCTCTGTACTTTCATTGCACATGAAAAACAGATGCCATTTGTTAACAAGTACAGATGTCAAAACTCACATTAAAGAAAATAAAAGCTGAAGTTACAAACAAATCAGCAAAATAATTTTGATGGACCTGCTGCAGCAACAAAAGCTAAAGCTATTTCAAAGAGTTTTACACCTTTTTAAGAGAGGTGCCAATAAGTCTGAAGGGCACTGCCGACAGAAAAGAGGGAAAAATCACCAAACTCTGACTTATCAAATGCTGATCCTGACCGTCAGTCGGCGTCTTTATGCTAACTGATGGTGTTTTCACATCTGATAGTCTGGAACACTCAGTTTCATCCGACCAAAATTCAAAAGGCGACAATTGTTACATTTTCACACTGCATTGTGTCCTCGAACCAGGCTAACTGAAAAGCCTCTTCCCCTCCTCGCCGATGGGGGCGCTGCACCGAGAACCACCGAAGAAAACAGGAAAATCTCTGAAGAAGACATGAGCACAACTTCCTTTTTTACGAAATGTAAAAAATTGAGCAGCGTCAGATTTTAGTGGACGTTTTGTCGTCCACTAAACACCAGAAGCCATTTCTCCCTTCAGTACTAGAGTAGCGCGTTTCCTTTGGTTGCATTTACCCAGAATGCAATTAAGGTGAACTCGCATCCAAGTTTAATTTAATCGGACAGAGACCTAGGCTTTTCAGCAGACCAGAGTTTGCTTTTTTTGTTCTGCATCAGAGTTGGCTTTCGCAGTCACACCTCCACAAGCGAACTGGACTTTCTAGTGAACAAACTAGAGTTCTGCTTAAGTTACAATGGGCTGGTGTGAACACATCCTTACTGTTCTCCAAAACGCGAGCGCAGGAACAACAGAGTTAGTGCCGGATGCATTTTCTGCAAAATAACATGACTGCTCTGTCTCCGCGAGTGAATCAGCTGTAAGAGTTCAGCATGCCCTGGTTAATATCAATACTTCAGGCTCCCCGCTGTGATCTGATCGCCTCCAGCTCTTGCTGAAATCTGCTTGAACAAGAGAAGAACCTGGGAACAAGTCATATTTTTTACTCCTTTTTAATCACAGCTCTGTCTTCAGGCCCACAAACACGCAGAGAACATGCTATAAGAGCATCTTCTGGCAGCGGCTCAACTGGAGAGATGAAAGCAGAGAAAAGAAGCTTGTTGGAGGAAACAAGGCCTCGAAAACAGCCCTAAATGGGTTGTCGTTACACAGTGGGACAGCGAGGTTATGTGAAGGGGTGGAGGAGGCAGATTAAGGCTGCTGGCGTTTGCCCTCATTTCACTCAATGTGGTTCTGAACCTGCAGCATCTAACTGACTTTTCTCCTTTGGCTTAAAAGGGGAATAAAATGTCATCATAACAGGGATCTGTCATGCAAAATTCCCATTTTGTACGTTTTTATACTTTCCTTTGGGTCCTTAAAAAAAACAAAGTAAAAACATATTCATGTTTTTTGGTGTCTGGAAAATGAGTTGTTTCAAAAAATTTTACAATTGCTGTACATTGCAGTATTAGCTGGCAACCCCAGCCCGCCACCTAGCAACCCAAACAGAGCTCCAGCATGTGCAGTCAGCTGGTTTTACTATTGTATGTGCTGTATAATGGCTGCCGGAAAAGACAAGAGTTTTGCTCTCAACCTGCTGCACTCTTGTTGGTTGTGCAGAAGCCTCCATTTACGCTTTCAAAGATGTACGATTGTATAATTGTGCATGTTTGCAGCCATTTTCACATTTGAGCGAAAACGTTGAGTTGGGGGAACGAGGCCAGCAGCCGTTTATTTTGATTTAAAGTGACAAGAGACCTTATAAGAGCTCATTCTGAAAGGAGCTTAAAACAGGCAGAACTGAGAGGAATAAAATCTTACCATCTAAGAATGATTTTCTTTTTGCAAAAAATGTAGTGAACGTGTTTTGTGTAACCAATAGATCTATCCTAACCTATTAAAGGAAAGCTAATAGATCACCTTAAAGATTACTGTCGTTTTCCTCCCTTCTTCCTGTGTTTTCTAACTTCATTTTCACACATCTCTTTTTCTCTCTTTCATCAATTCTCAACTTTCCTCCCATTGCTCTCCCATCGCCTGCTTTTCACGATTCAGCTTTCATCGGGACGCTGCAGCATCCACTGCTACCTGATAAACAGCACAATGCTATCAAAAACACATCAGCATCATATCCTCCTCGAGTGAGAGCGTAGCGCTTCTTTGTGAAGCACATTGTGCCAGATTTGACTTTATATAACTGCTCCCAGTTAAATATTGCTGCGGGGAAATACAGCAGAACATTGTGAACTTATTCACCTTTTGTGAGCAAAATGAGGAGGAGAGTGACACAACAGAGCTGAGAAAAAGGAGGAAACACTCAAGTATTTCTAGGTTTATCATGTAGGTGTAAGAAGAACATATTGAACGAGTGGACTGTGTGTTACTAGATAATTCCTCTTTTTGTATTAAAGAGTCTTCACCTACAATCTCTACCTGTGTAAAACAAGGTGCATGAAGAAAAAGGAAGGGTTTACAATCTGATTGTGCGTATCAGAGCAGACAAAGGAGTGATGATGTACAAATACAGTTAAGCCCAGAATTTTGATTTTAAGTGACTTATTTTTATTTTTTTATTTGTTTCTTATAGGAAATGAAACAGCCATCTCTCAAAGGAAAATAAGTTTGGAAAAATATATCTGTTTATTTGGATTTTATTTAAAAAGGTTGGTGGAAACAAATCATTCAAACCAATGGGAAATTCTTTACTGACATTTTAGCAATCAAACCCAGCTTGTAAATGCTGAGTGTTCTGACCATTTATTGTTACAAAGTCAGGATTACTTTGTGTTAGAAGAAAAGATGTTGGTAAAATTAAGATCATTTCAAGTCTAAATCTTTCAGGGGAATGAATCATTTGGGGGTTAGCTGTATTTGCAAATCTGGTGCAGCTGATAAGAGACATTCCTCAGGTTTATTTCTGCATAAAATAGCTGCTATGCTTTAAACATGTGTGCACCAATAGTACTTTTTGACAGGAATAAATTATCTTTGCTTTTAAGTCCAGATAAAAAAAAAAAAAAGTTAATGCACAAAAATGTGGAAAGAGCAGTTAGTAAAGTCCCTAAGAAATCCCTGAAGCCTTCATTCGGTTCAGAATTAAAATTGGACTGAGCAAACTGTGACAAGTCTCACCAGTGTGTGTGTGTGTGTGTGGGGTGTGTGGGGGTGTGTGGGGGTGTGTGTGTTTGAGCTTTCTCATAGTAGACTCTCTCTCTCAAAGGAACAATTGTGCCTGCTGGACTCTGTCCCGAAACCCCATCTGCATCCTCCTCACACACCAACTTGTGCACAGAGAGGTACACACACACAGATCTGCAGACGAACTCCAACTAAGCATCAAATCTAATACATAAACATCAGTTCCTGTCCCTTTTTCTCAGCGTAACGCCGCTTAACGGAGTTGAAGTCTCAATCAAGTGAGCGACTTTAATTTGTCAGTCTGCCAAACATCTCAGTCACAGTTTCTGCACACGCAACTCTCACTACGTACTGACATATCTGATGCTTTACTGTCAATAAAACAAATGTTTCTGAATAGTTTTTATAAGTATCATGTACAAAGCACTCACACGGTTGGAGGAAGGATTCTCTCTGGAGATTTGAGCTGTGTTTTTTTGTCACTGATTCTGCTCAGCTGACTGGACAGCTCCTGTTCCAGACAAACTTTTATTTCTTTCTCTCCAAAGCTGAACAAATCTGTGGCATCAGATTCAAAAAGCAAAAGAAAAAGAAACTTTGGTAATTATCACTTTAATGCTTTACTGGAGTTAAAGTGTGTGTGTTTGATTTTTATGGTCTATTAGAAAAAAGTGGAGAAGTATCTCCTACACTCACTAGAACCAACAGATAAACGACGACACTCTTCAGTGTGGAAGTTACTCAAAGTTATCCGTCTTCGGTTTCAATGAGGTTTTTAAATACAAAATCAGAGGAAAGATTAAGTTTTCTGAAAGGTTTTAGGGAAAAAAAGCATTTTCTATAGAGATACGTTTTGATCATTCAGACTATTTCTTAAAACGGATGAGAGATTGTTGCAGGATAAACACTTCACTTTGTTACATTCACTGGATTTACAAACTTTTCCCCACAATAAAATACTTTTCAAACTTTTCCAGCACCAAACTTTTAAGATGAAAACTATAGAAATGAACAAAGAAGCCAGTTTCAATTCACTACTTTAATAATGTCTTGTGATAGTATTCTATAGCAGGAACAAGGTAAACTAAATTTTATGTTTTGACGTCTCACACACACAATCTATAGACCATATTGGACTAAAAATCTAATTTAACAAAAAAATCCCCCCATTTCAATAACATTGCTTAACGTAATTCAACTTTTAATTCAATTACAATAATGCATTTAACCATTAGGAATAATAAATATTAATTATAATGAAACACTCCAAACAGATCATGTTAAGGTAAATTACCTTACTGCTCAAATTAAATACTTAAACACAAAATACAAAGAAAGTTACAGAATAATCTCTAAAAAAATTTCTCACCAAGTTTTTTTTGGTATTTACTAACCTAAAGCAAGAAAAGTTTGGTCTGATTTACCTTCAGACAATGAGAAAAAACGTGTTTGTCTTTTTATTAGGTTTATGAGAAGATCTGGTTTCAAATGTAAAAAACATTTTCCAACTGTAGGCTTTTAATCAAATGTTAGATTGCACTTTATTTCAAAGTTTGAATATCAGGCATTTTCAAAGATTTTATACAGAAATAAAGAACTTTCCAAACCTCAAAAACATCTAATTGAAATTCAAGCATTTTTATCACTTTTACAGTATTTACAACTCACTTAAAAGTTTGCTTTGAAGTGAGTTGTACTTACAATAAGTTACAGAAGCAACTAAACTGAATCACTGGAGCTTCACAGGACATAAAATGTGAAGCAAATGGAGGCATTTTGTTGATGTTGGCTACAACAAACGATCTCCAATATGGCTAACACTGACAATGCCAAGCAAAAATTAAAATATGCACCAATCCTTTCATACCCGCCTACAACTAAATGCAAATACAGGAGTGGGTGGAGGTGGAGGTGGGAGTTACCGCTGACAGCAGCCATGCATTGCAAAGGGAAGAAAAACAAACTGACCGAGTATCAAAACGGCCTGCTAGTAAAGTTTACCAAGCGCCACTGCCCGCTCATTTCTCGACAGTAAACAGCGCTCCTGACACCACGGTGTCATTCACACATATTGCGGCGCCGCAAGCCTTCACAAGACACGCAGTGAGGAAACAGTCTTTTCATGTTTGAGTGAGAGGAGCCGCAGACAGCAGCCTCTGTGTTTCCGTCCAGCGGTGCAGCCGGACAGAACGGCAGAGACAATAACGACGCCGCAGAGCTTATTCACAGCAGCCGGCAGAACGCTGATGAGCTCGAAGAGAAACTGGAATTAAAAATAAACGAGCATTTGATTCTGGAATTTATGAGGCTGTAAATGCAGGTTTTAGCCATCAGCCAAATGTGTGAATCAACTGAAGAATGAAAGCTGAAAACTTTTTGAAGATGCTGACTAAAGCTCATTTCATTCCAAATGAAACAAATCCAGAAATAATAAGCCACTTAGAGAGGAAGAAGCTATTTATTCCAAAAGCAGCACAAACAACAGTTTGCAAATGCAGAGACCAAGAATTCACTGTAAAAACAGAATAATACCAAGTATTTCTGGAACAAATATCTTAGTACACTTAAAAAACACACAAAACTAGCTCTGCAATATATAGGAGTTTGTTTTAAGTCAATAATTGATTAAAAAATATTAGATCTCTGGAGATTATTTCACTTATAATAAGACATACTTCCCCTGGATCTAGTACTGTTTCTTCAATATTAAGAGATTATTAACATAAAATAAGCTCCTATATCTTGCTGAAAAGTTAGTTGTAAGTTAGTTTTGTCTTTTAGGTGTACTAAGAAATTTGCACTAGAATCCAGACAAGAAAATACTTGGTAAGATTTTGTTTTTCTGTAGAGATACATCATGTAGTCTGACAAATCTAAAGTTTCAAAATGGCAGCATCAGGGTGTGGGGGCATTTTTATCTGCACCTCCTGAAAGAGATGGAAGGATGAAAAGAGAAATGTGTGGAAAGTAACATCTCAAAACATCAGCCAGGAAGTAAAAGCTTGTTCACAAATCGGTCCTCCAAATGGATAAAAACCCAAAACATCTGAACTAAATCCAACAAAAATAAAAAGTTTACAAAGAAGAAAAACATCTGTCATTATTCTGGCATTGAGTGCATGAAAATTACCTTAGTAATCTTAACCGTCCTAAATTAGAAAAGTTTTAGAATATTTTAGTAATGGGCAGTGCAAAAAAAACAACAAAAAAAAACAACTTTTGAATAGAAATTAAAAAACAAAACAATAAAAAATAATAATAAAGAAAACATTAATGGGACACAGATTCAAAAGATTTCAAAGAAAAATAATAAAATTTCTCCAAAACACATAAAATAGCAAAACTGAATGACCAACTGCCTCAATAAAAACAAAAGTTATAGAAAAGTGAAGTCCGAAAAAATTTCCAGGAACAAAATAGACAAAAAAAAAAGTTAAGAGATCCACCATGTGTTGAGTGACAAGCACTCAGAGTTATAACACCATCATCTGGTCGTGTACTCAATCCACTCAAAAACTGAATCACCACTTTGAAAAGAAATGTGGAGTCCAGTCTGTGCGATTCTCAAAATGCCAAATGTTGATATGATGGCGATTGTTCAGCGCTGTGAAAGCTGCTCATTCCTCTCCTGTTACATGGTGGGAGTCTGGGACAATCAATTCAAACAACCAGCTCTTGGCAGAGGCCAAGTTCACATCAAATCCTCAGAAAACTAGAGAACACCCAGCTGGAAACACAAAACCAGGAATAATTTACAAAACGACAAAGGACGCGGGGAGACGAGGAGGAACGGTGAGGCTGAAAGACGGAGCGGGGAGGGAGACGGGAGAAAAGCTGAATCATCTGAGTGCGTGTCAGCGGAGGAGGAAAGTAGGTCAGGGTGGTGGGGCGCAGCGGGTGAGGTTGTTGAAATCCTCAATTCAGTTGTACAAACTCTTTCATCAACCACTTGCTTCCTCTCCTTTCTTTTCCTTCAGCCTTCCTCCTCCTACTCCTCTTCCTCGCTGCCAACAGTAATTGATAGTCCCTCCTCAGTCACCACTGATTACAGACAGTATGCTCATTTCTACTACAGCTTCAAGGAGAACTACATGTCATCATGAAGCTTATTACACACAAAGGTTTGTTGTTTGATCAAACTGCAGAGCCAGGTGTGTTAAAAGTGACCTATTAGGATTCCTTGACCAGGTTACGATAGGTCGATGGCCCATACAAAATATGTTCATTCTAAATCATTTGGAGCTAATTTCAGAAGACTCTTGCCACTTTAAATCCAAATAAGCTAACGCAACGCTTACACTCGCACGAGAAAATGGCTGCAAACAGAAGCGCAATTATACAACTGGACATCTTTGAAAAGCAGAAGTGGAGCCTCCTGCACAACCAACAGGAATGCAGCAAGTAGTTTCTGGATGGTAAGTCAGCAACAAAACACTTGCCTTTTCCAGCAGCCATTGTACACAGCATACAGCGGTAAAACCAGCCAAGTTTTACCGCTGGAACTCTGACTGGGTTGCTAGGTGACAGGCTTGGCTTGGCTGGGGTTGCTAGGCAACGACGGAATATAACTTACCAGAAGGTTTTTGAAACGGCTCACTTTTCAATCACCAAAAAAAGCATTCACTTATTGCCACAAAACAGCTTATTGTTGTTGTTTTTTTAATGGAAGCATAAAAATGAACAAAACCTGAATTTTGCATAATAGGTCCCTTTAAAAAGGAGAATCTAATGAGGTACATCAGGCGCCAAAAAGGGAAGCAGATAAAAACGACGACACTGACATCATCCGATTTCATATAAAGACTAAAAATCACACCAACCCTTATCTCACAAAACAGGAGTGTGTTGGTGTGTGTGGAGGGAACAAGAGGGAGCTTTAGGTCTATAAATGTTTTCTTTACCCTACAAGGAGAAGAAGCTTCCTGTAAATCAGCAGGGGAACGAGCGCTTTTCCTTGATGGGAATCACATATGGTTGTGAGGAAGCGAGAGTAATCTATGTGTTTGGGTTCAAGTCAGCTTACACAGCCGAGCTAAAAGCAAGAACTGGATCCTTCACACAAAAAATGAGAATATAGAAACAGAAAACGACTTCATTCATCCACCAGACATTGACGTAAACTTAAACTTTAAATCCAACAATTAACTAAAATATTGCAACAGATATCATAGATTGTAGGGGTAGATAATAGGGGTCACATTATTTTGTGGTACTAGTATGATATAAAGATTATGATCAAAAAATCTATTGATTACTTATTTTTAAGTAACTTTATGGCTGTGATGGGATGGTACAGCATCCACAGCACCACAAACACAAATACTGTTCTTGAAAATACTTTCTCAGTTCTGCCTATTTTGTGCAACAAGCATCATCTACTATAAGTTTGGATGCCACTTACTTTAAAAAGTGTAACTTCTATCACTAAACTGCACAGAAGCTGTGACACAGACCCTATGACATCACAAAAAAATACTTTTCTGAATGTTTTTCTAAAAGGATGTTATTGTTAATATACTTTACATCTAATTATTTTATTTCTCTTCCACTACAATCATTTATTGAGCTCAAACTTGTTTGTCATGGTCAGTAATGCTTTGAAAAATGAGCAAAAAACAAGTCCAAGTGCAAAGAACATTCTCAGAAAGCCTGAAGAATTGCTCATTAAGAAATAATTTAAAACTTCTTCACATTAAAACCACATGAATAATTAGAAGTCTGGCTTGAATCAAAGTTCAGGAAGAAAAATAAGTTTTACAAAACCGGGTTGTTAAAAACCAGGGTAAGATAGGATTTAGAGGTCGCCACAAAACAAGACAAAAATATTTATTAGTACATTTATGAATAAAGTTTTAGAAACCACTACTTTAGTTTTTGACGTTAACTACTCCAAAATGTTTCACCCAAAGCAGAAACCCGAGCGTCTAATCTGGACACCAACACAACAAAAACCCTCAGAGGAAACATGTCTGACAGATCCTCCAAAATCCTTTTAGTGCTTGACGTGTACTGAGCATAAAAATCCAAAGTGCAAAGTTCTGGTTTCTCATCAAGAGGTTAAAAGTCAGCATACAGGGGGCGTCAGGTCATGGTTCGCATTTAGCTTTGAGGATTGTAAACGGGTATCAGTTTGATTTTTCTGAGGCAGCAGAGTTAGTCAAAACCCAGAGAGTAAGAAGGAGAGGTGAAAACCGATCATTAATAAAATAATTATTTTTATTTCAATCAATAAAGTTAAGCATTTTGTTTCCTTCACTTTTACAAGCTTTTAAACCAAGGTTGTAAAGAAGTAAGCCACTGTGGAGCCAAGTTTTATAGGGTTCAGTTAAAGGTGAACTATTACTCTTCCTTGAACAGGTTAGGACGGGAACATGTTCATTAAAGTCTGTGCTCAAAATCATTCTTAGATCATTAGATTTCCGTCTGGTCAGCTCTGACAATGTTGAGCTCCTTTCAGAAGGAGCTGTGTTAGTACTATGTGTTTATTCTGCCATTTTATAGCACAATTGGTTAACTGTTATCTTCAGTGGTTATAAAAATGCTGTAAATAGATCAAATATGACTTAAAATAAATTTTGCCTTGAAATTGAGTTTCTGTCCCTGAAAAATTCCTGCTCTTTCTGAAACTCTGCCTTCAGGAAGTCATCACAACATGGCTCCTCTGTTAACCCTTTAACAACGTTTTTACCAGCGTTTCACTGAGAAGTAGCTGGTATAAAGTGTTTCCTAATTGCTCCTGCTGGTTTAAAGGAGCTGAGTGTTAAAGACGTGGGGAAAAGCTGCTCAGTGAGGTGGAAACCCTGCAGCTCCAAGGAGGAGCTGCGTCTCAAAGGCGGGGCTTGGTCTACCCCGGCGTTTGAACAGCTCAATGGTTGCCATGGAGATTAAAGGATTTCTCAAACATGCATGAAAGAACGTAAGCAACACCTCAGGTATGTTTTTGATGAGGGAAAAACATTATAACATGACATAAAGTTAAAAAAGAAAAGTCAATTTTACATAACACTGCCCTGGCCACGCCCTTCAAGTCAACGTTTACACTCAGACATAAAAATGTCTGCAAACAGATGCACAAATTATACAATTGTATATCTTTGAAAAGCAGAAGTGGAGCATCCTGCACAACTAACAAGAACGCAGCGAGTTGTTTCTTGCTATTAAGTCAGCAACAAAACATTTGTCTTTTTCAGCAGCCATTGTACAGAATATAAAACCAGCTGACCAAACGGGCTGGACCTATGCTCGTGTTGCTAGGTAACGGATTGGGATTGACTGGGGTTGCTAGGTAACACCCTTTGAATGTGACTTAACATTTGGGAAGTTTTACAGGCACCAAAAAACATCAACTTGCTGCCAAAAAAGCGCTTGGGATGTTTGTTGAAACAGATGGGATCCAAATAAAAGTATAAAAACCAGAAAAGAGTGAATTTAGGTTCCATTTATTTAAGAATAAACCAAAAATAAAGCCGATAAAGGATCCTGCTCATATAATTTTCTCTGTCATGCTCGTTACTGGTAATTAATCAAATTTATTACTGCTCCCTCCGTCATGCAGTAATAAATTTCAACACACTCCTGGCTGCAGTTTCCTGATCAGAGGACTTCCAGCAGCAGCAGCTCAGAGCTGGCTGCTACTCGACTCTAAAATGACATTAATGTTTGGTGATGTGTTTAAAGAACCCACAGGGAGCTGGAATGTTTTCATTCTCTGTTAAAACACTGGATTTTGTGTTATCACGATCCACGGCTTGTTTGTTATGTGTCATTCAGACATCTGGTCCTGATGGGCCCTCCTCGATGCACGGATGCGTCACGTTGCTGCGCTGCTGCGTTCCCGAACACGCAGCCTGTCAGTCCTGAGTTGCATCACGACCAAAAGTCGGCTCTGCATTAAACCTCACTGACGTGTTCAACAGGCTGCACTTACAGAAGCAGATGGAGGAGTTTTAATGAAGGCTGAGGAGCCACTTTGCTTCCTGCTCTGCAGCCCTTCAGGCACATAAAAGTTTACATTTTTAATGACGCACAGTCCCTTTGAAACAGACGCTCACCCTAAAACTCATCTGTGAGAGAAGGAGAAAGCTTTCTTAGTAATGACCAAGAGTTTGAAGGAAGCAGGGTTGTACGTTGAAGAATAAAAAATATATTCATGCAGTCATTAGTTTGTGGTGCGTTCAAACAATTTGTACTTTTTCACACTAAAACAACAAACATCAATGCCATCATTTGGGATTTTATGTGGCAGACAAACAGAAAGTGATGAATAATAATGAACTAAAATAAAAATCCTGTGGTAATCATTTGTATTCAGTCCGCCTTACTCCCTAAATAAAATCAGCAACAAACAGGCCTTAAAACACTGAGTGAGTAAACAGACTCCACTAGAGAGAATTTTGATTTGACATTGTTTCAATACAGTTCAACTAAGGGTATTAATAAAATTTACATTATTAGAAATGTTAGTTTTTGCCATTTTCTCTCCTTATTTGTTCCACAAGTGCATCAAAAAAGTCACTAAATTTGAAAATATTACTAAATGCAGTTACTGTGTGCATTTTTTTTTTTTTTTAGTAGGGTTAGCATGGAGCGAAATAAACACACAATGTTGAAAAAACACATTGCAGCTGTTAGAAGCTGCAAAATATAGTGGAGTAGATTAAACTTTCTGACTGGACAACAACTCCATATATACAGGCAGAGATGGTAAGGAAATTTTATCAAAGTATATTCATGTGAGACGAGGCTAACGGCAATATGTGACAAATATTTAAAGTTTATGATCACAGATGCTCTCCATTGATGGAGGTTGGACTATTTTGCAAAGAACAGGCAAAAGTTTTAGATTCTAGATGTGCAAAGTTTGGGGGTTATGCAAAAAACTGCAGCTGCATGCCACACTTTTCAGCATTGCTTTTATTTATGAAAAAAAAAAATTGACTGACAAACTAATTTGTGCAAATTCAGACGACTCAATGAATGAATTTTCTCATTGGCCAGCAAAAGTCTGTCACCAGAATATGTTGTCTCTAGGCCTGTCACAATAAACAATAAATCAATTAATCACATAATAAATTAAAAGAAACTCAATTTCCATTTGCTTGATTTACTATTTTTCTCTTTTACCAAAAACTGAATGATAAAAGTCGTCAGTCTGGTGCTTTGAGCTCAACTACCCCTTTTTTTAAAAGATAATTTTTTTTACAGGTGCTTCATAATCCATTTTATTTGTTGTTTGTTTATTTATTTTGGATATTTAAAATGTCTTCCAGTTCCAGTGTTTAAATGTTCATTACAATTTAAGATCTTTGAGAACGTGCTCTTGCATTTTTATGCAATTATCACCTGAAAATGGCCTCAAAACAACAATATTATCGTTTATCGCAATAAGTTCTGGAACAATTTATCGTCCAGCCAGGTTTGTTATCGTGACAGGCCTAGCTCCCTCATGTTTCGTCTCTTCAGTCCTCAGTGACAAACACGATCATTAAATTATCTTCTTCGCCATCATTATGGTGGAAGCTCACTCAGTATTAGAAATTAGATCTACTTCAAGGGATTCAGCTGAAACATATCAAATAATATTTGTCCATCACATTTTACCGTTTCTGTTTGAGTAAAAGCTAATGAGAGCTCAGTAGTCAGACAACAAAGAGCGACTGAAAAACCTCAGAGTGGAGTCACAGACCTGCCTGCTGTCACAGTTTGTCCGAGCCCTGCCACTGAACTTCTGACGGTGTAATTTCATTCTGCCGTGTTCCTGCATTTTAATTAGCCGGCAGACAGGAGCAGCAGCCAGACTTCACCAATTACCAGATAAGGCTGCAGATATCAAGGCGCTGCTGTATTTACACACTGCTGAGTCAATCATTCACCGACAGGAGAACTCTGACCTGTAAGAGCATCGCCACAGTCTGCGGCTGCCATCTTGTTAACGGGTGGCCGCGAGAAGGAGACGTAGAGAAGAGATGGAGGATGACAGGTGAGACAGCGTGCGTCAGGAGCAAACAAAGCTGACAGCCAGCAGCTTGTGTTGATCTACACAAACAATCCACATATTCCACAGATAGACAGGAGGAAGCACCAACAAAGCCCTGAATATCACAAAGGGGCCACAGCTCCGACTGCTTCCCACAGCCTGGGCCCGTCCAGTGAAGCTTCGTCTGCAGCAGAGGGAGCAGCAGATTTGGCTGCGACTCAAAGGTGACGTTGGACTTCGGTTCATTTGAACAGGCAACAGGGAAAGCGTGAAACGAGCCATTTTAAACCAATCCAAGTGACGGTGTTGGATGCCTTTAGCTATTTTTAGCTCATCTTGATGGGCTGCTGCTTCACCCACACCAGGGTGAAAAAAAAGATAAATCAAACCAACCTTTTAGAGATGAAACACAGCAACAGTGGGGGGAAAAACACAAGCAACCCAAGAGCTTTGGGTTTGTTACAACTTTTTCATACGTTTGGCTGCTGAAACTTTGGATTAACTGGGTCCAAAGTCAGTCACAGGCCTGTTTCTGTTTGGTCTGTAACATCTGAGGGTGAAGTGTAGGCGAATGGGCTCCCACAGCGGTCAGCTGCTTTAAAAGAACCAAATACATGGAAAACCTGGATTTATTTATGAATTTTAAAGGCCTACATTTGAGCAAAGGCTGATAGGAGACTTATAGCATGATAACATAGTTAAAATACCAGTTTACGGGTATTTTTCAAATTCAGTAAATGTAATGTGGCCCAATCCAGTTGCTTTTATTTGAAAAAAACAATATTAGAATCAAATCAGATTATTAAAATAATCATCAGCTAATTTAGTAATCAATTAATCGTTAACTGGAGTATACACTCAAAAAAGGCCATTTGCTGGGGAAAAAAAACCTACTTACAGCTGTAACTGTACAAAAGTATATATATATTTTGCATTTAAGATAATAAAAAACCCTTTTGTCTGTAAAATATTCTACCGAAAACTGCTCAAGTGGCATAGTTTGAGCTTCACCTGTTTCAAATTTTGTAAAAAGTAAAAAAGAAAAATCTGATATTGAGTTAATCCAAAAAATAAACAAATAAATAGAGTATCCCTACCCTGTATTGATGTTAAGTCAAGCAGAAAGTATTGTTAGAAGTATTTTTATTAGCTGCAGATGTATCTTCACTAAATTAATGATGTTATTTCACTTTCAATAAAATATCTATTTCCCTATCTGAAAAAATAATGTAATTACTTGTGTATTTTAATGTATTTCTAATATTGCATTTTTAATAAAAACCCTGTCAGCTTTGTCATAACTGCAGTACGAGGAGGAAACTTTCTCTTCTTCTCAAACCAGCTGCACGTCTGACTTGATAAAAAAAATCCTCCAGCCTGTTTAACTGCAGAGTTTCTCTGCATGTGCACAGCCTGGCTCGGCTCCCAGAGCGCAGATTACATGTGTCTTTGGCACAGATGACTGTGAACCGGAAACTGATTCCAACATACAGAAGAAACGCACATAAATCAACTTTTATAAAAAAATTAAAAAAAGTCAGCCTATAAAATTCTACTGATTCTTTTACAGTTTTAATGCAGGTATTTATTTGACTTTCTTCCTTCATAAGACCTTGAGCCAGTCAAAACCCTGCTGGGTTTGAGCCCTTCAGTTGGTGAACCTGTATGTATTGTAGATAAAATGAAAATAAACCCTTAATTTCACCGTAAGAGCTGCATGTACACACACACAAAAACACACAGTGTAAGCTACACGACGTAACCGTAACGTTGCTAACTCAAAAATAACTGCTAGAAATATCTAAAAACTATACTCTACTTTTTTCATACAGTAAAAAAAAATCACAGTTTTAAAATAAATATTACAAATATACTTATTTACAAAATAAATAAACCTTGTGTGCCTCTATCAAGGGGACTGCTATTAAGATTTAACTCCGTTACAACTTGTCTTCTGTCCTTTGTCTTTAAATTGACGTTCGATAATACATAAAGCGGAAGTTATCCTATCAAAATAAAAGCACCAAACCAAAACCCGGAAGTTTATCATAAATTATACAAATACAACTAAGTAAAACACGTAAGCGCTAAAAAACCGGATACAAACAAACAAGGAGCTTAATTTAGGGTTATTTACGTGTATCATAGAGCATTTTTCAGACAAAATAAGAGCCATTACACAAAAAATGCTATACACAACCTAAACTCAGTCACTTATAAAATTTTTATTTCACTTATTCTATCAAAGGGGACATATTAAGCAAACTTCACTATTTGCATATTTTTCTACTTCCATTTCTACTTCCTAACTGCTTCTAAAAACAGACCAAGTCCTTAAAACACACACCCACCCACCCCCACACACACACAGCCCACACGCGCGCACACACACACACACACAGCTGCTTTTTGGCAATAAGTTAATGCTTTTTGGTGTCTGGAAAAAAAACATGAGGTTTTTGAAAGCCGATTCAAAAACCTCCCAACTTTTAAGTCACATTCATTGGTCACTGCGCCGTTACCTAGCAACCCCAGCCAAGCCAAGCCCCGTTACCTAGCAACCCAACCGGAGCTCCAGCACATTTGGTCAGCTGGCTTTATCGGTTTATGTGCTGTACAATGGCTGCTGGAAAAGACAAATGTTTTGTTATTGACTTGCCATCCAAAAACTACTTGCTGCATTGGTACACATTCAAAAATATACACCTAGCAAGTTTTCCTAATCAGCTCGATGTTATTTGTATAAAACATATCTGTATGCTAAAAAGCCTGATTGGTATTAGTCGATTTCCTGAGGAAAGATTTTTTGTGTATTTTACAGTGAAAAGTCATTAACATTATTTTGATTTAAATAACAAAGGCAACACATCTCAAGAGTTACGTTCAGAATCAGCGGGTTGCAGCTTTACAAAAACCTGAAGATGGCCGAGCCAGAGGCTTTTCTCTGTGGATGCTCAACATATTTGTGTTAAAATTGAGGGTTTGGTTGAAAACCGAGCCATATATAACAGACATTACATTAAAAAGGTCTAATTATACTACACCACTAACCAAGGTCTCCATCAGAACAAGGAGTCCTACACAACAGTATCAGTGCCATCCAACAAGTCTATTTATGCGCACCATACATGCTTTTTTCTCCAGAAGCTTTAAAAGGAAACTCCACTAATGGATTTTTACATTATTTTTTATTATAAACTCAGAATCTGTCTTAAACCTAAAAGGTTAATTGTTGGACTTCTACGTGTATTTTTAAGTTTTCTCCTTCTATCTAAAACAACAAAAGTCACATATTTGTTCCAGTGGCTGTTATTCATCTAGGTTTCTTCCTCTTTTTTAAAAGGAGCAGTAAAGGCAAGTAGAACTGCATCAGCAACTCTGCTTCCTGAAACGTGTTTCACAATACAGTAAAAGGAAAACTTTACAGGCCTTTCCTTTAAGTTGGACCATAACTTTAAAACTTTTACGCTTTTCTGTGAGCGTGTGTTCACTTCAGTCTGCCTCATCATCATACAACGGTTTTAAGATCACAGAAAACAGCCTGCTTGGAACAAGTTCCAGTTTTAAAGATAAATAAAACCTTGACAGAATCTGTACAAAAGTACAACCTGCTTTACGACCAGACCGCATTCTTCTGTGGCTTTTCCCAGTGGTTGAACTGGTAATATCTGTCCTTCATGTCGCTTTCAAAACCCAAGAAAGTGACAGAACAAGAAATGGCACATTGTTCATTCATTCAGTGCTGGCACAGAAAGGCTGGAGTCAGATAATGAAAGCTAAGAAATGGAGAAGGATGTGGCATTCACAGTGAATTACAGATGGGAGCTTCAAAGGATGGCATTTTAACACAACAGAGCTAAAATGAACAAAGGTCAGATGGATGTGGAAATATTTCATGCCAGAAAAATCTTTAAATATCAACAGAAGAGAAGCGTTGCCTTGTTGTTAGAGACAACACGTAGAAACAAATCGATCTGGGCCTTACACAGACGTATCTCCGTCACATAATTTAAAAAGAAATAACACCAGCATGCATACAGGATCGGTTTCAGAAAAGTTCTCATCCAAATGAAGCCGAACAAACATGAAAAACCAACAGGGGGCAGTGTAGCGTATAGCTAACGCCTAAGTCAGCCAATTAAATTGCTTCAAAAACAACCACAACTTCCTGCCTGGAATTAAAAACGGTGCCAGTTCGGGCTGGACATTATTATGGCTGAAAAGCGCATCATGATACAAGCGTTTCATATCGGTCGATATCAATGAAATTGATCAGTTTTTTGTTTCAAAAATCTGAAATACTGTGAAACTGGTGAGGCGACCTTTCCTGTTTTATCCAGTTTTCACATCACGCTGTTATTTCTCTTAAGCAGTTATGAAGCACAGTGGTGAAACATTAAACTGCGGCTGCGCCAGTTACTCGACCGGTTGTTGCTAGGTAACCAAAGAATGAGTGAGTTAGTTGTTGCTAGGTAACCACAGAGTAAGGTAGTTGACTCCACCATCCTTGAGAGTTTTAAGTGGCTAAAGTCTTTCTTCTGCCTACATCCCGCAGAATGCTGTGCGGTTCTGGATCAGAGATCGGTGAAACTACAGAATATTAGACATTTTATCTATTGATATTGATCATGTGTCGATATGTTGCTATTAATTTATTGCCCAGCCTTAATCGGGAACAAGCAAAACAGCATTCTGGATCTGCAGTGCTTTACAAACCGTTTTAAAGTAACACTTTATGTTGTAAATGTCTTCCTGCCTAGGCACAAAAACAATGAACAAAGACATAAATCTTATCTGAATCAAGGCAGAAGAACAAAGTCAGTCTCAGGATCCTGTGACCCAAATATGGCAGATCACACATTTATCTGCTTTGTCTACCAGGGAGAGAAGGAGGTGGGTGGACAGGATGCCTGTTTTTTATGCACCTTAATTTATTCTGACTATGTTTTCTATTTGATTTATCTGCAGGAACAAACAGATGAAATGGGGCAGATGGAGTAGCTTAAAAGAAAAACATGCCAAAGTGTAAAATGTAAATATCTGACACATATGCTGATGCAGTCTGTCTTTTATCTCCTTGGATTAAAAAAAAAAAAGCTGAAAACAAGCGGCAATATCTGTCTTATAACCTAGACTTCTGTTAAAGGCTGAAACTTTACAGTTGTGAGGATTCATGTGCCCAATAAAGCCTTATTACAGCAGCGCTGATGGAGGGAGCGCTGCAGGTAATTCTCTCTATTTGAATGCCTCTGCTGTGGAAAGGTCACAGGCGAAACACCGTGACCACTCGCGCACCATATAAGCTGCAAATTTGTAAATGTATCCCGATAGCAGCACAGATTGCCGTCAGGCCGACTGAAGCTGCGGCGGCTACATTAATACGGCGCTCTGCAATAAGCTGAACAATAGAGGGCTGTTCTGTTTTCTCTTGATGTGATAATAAGAAGCATCTCTTTGAAAACTTTCCTTCTCTGCATGAGCTCAGAGAACAATAGACATCATCGCTCCTTTCAACTTTCCCATTAAAGTTTGTCATCTGGCAGAAAGGGGAAAAAAAACAAATACGACATAAAAGGAAAATAATCAGTTTAAAACTTAGACATGAATCCAACATGTTGCTGCGTTTAAGCAGAAGGGCTTAAATGACAGAGGGGGTACAGTAGAAGAAAAGCAGACACAGAAAGGAGGTTTTATGTCAGGCATCAAGATTTCTTGGCCGTTTTTCAGGCTCCATCTCCTTTTAGCGGTGCCATTAGATAGTAACTGGGTTTTAGAGGCTCCATGCAAACTCCATACAGCTGCTAGAAATAAAGTAAGCCAAGTAGATATTACTCTTTATTCTCCTGTTTGGGATCTACTGCAGTCCCATTATCAATTCTTTTCTGCTATAGTTTCTTCCTCTCCATCTTAAACGCTCCAGATTTCAGTAGTTTATAGTCAAAAACCACTCAAAAGGCCAATACAAATGTAGGACATTTGTGCTTCAAAAACCTTTTATAAAAGCAGTAAAATTCATTTGGCAAACTTAAAATGATAAATTTTCTGTATTACAAAGGTTTTAAAAATTCACAGGACTACCAAACCAATTATCCTTCAAATATTAGCTTGTTATTCTAACAAGGAAAGTGGCAAGTAGTTCAACTATTCTGCATAATAAGCAATTAAAAGCTGCAATTAAGCGACAAAAAAAGCGATAAATGGTTATTAGATAACATTGTCATAGAAATAAGATCATCCTCTAATTTAAATAAAAGCAATTAGATCAAGTTGTGCATCCTCTGATGTAAAATTTGAAACTGTGGTAGCTATCAAGAAAGTTAAATGCATTCAACCTTTTTTCCATCGCATTATGCTTGAAACGTCCAGAGAAAACTGATCATTTCTACACTTTTCTCGCATCTCATTACAAAGAAATTTAAATTATGTTTGATGGCAGATTTGATAAATTAGTACAATTTAATTTAGAAAGAAGAATGAGAAAATACCAGCATGACTTTTACGTTTAGTTACTCTTTTCCACATTGAAATAAAACTCAAATTTTTAGTTTCTGACTTCACCTTAATTTTAAAACAACTCAACAATGTGCAAGTTCCCAAACATAGGAAGCCATTTTCCTTCATGTAAACTACAACAACTAAATCCTCTGTTAATTTCTCCTTTCCAGATCCAGATGCTGCACTGATAAGTTTCTCGTCTCCCAGATTTACCGACAGCCGTCCCCAGAGAAAAGAAGCTGTCGACCCTAAAACCACCCACACAGACTCGCACATCTGCGGCGCTGCTGCAGCACAGCAGCAACGTCTTTTCCCCGACACTCACAGGCGTAAAGTTAACCAACTCTAATGAGAGTGTGAAGTAGATTCTTGGCTAAAAGAAAGAAAAAAAAACAACTTTAATTAACAATTATTTCTAAACTTACAGACGGATTAGGTTGAAAATCTCTTATATAAAAATGATCCAGAGATTCTCTGCTTAATTTGAGTCATTGATTCTTGGGGCTGGCTCAATGAAACAGCACAGAGGGTGAGATTATATTATATTTTGGCAGGGTAAACATATCGAGCTGCTGAAGCCTCGCCGTTGTTGAAGACACCTGCTGTAGCAGGAACCCCAACATGTGCGATCAATATTATGAGTAAAGCAGCGTGTGAACAGGTTTCAGGACAGAAATCACAGCAATAAAAGGTGCAAGTCATAGATTTTGGTCCAAATATGGGTAAAAATGTGAACAATCTGGGAATTTCACACTCCAATGTAGAGCTGCAACTCACGATTATTTTAGTAATCAATTCATGTATCGCTTTTTCTGACAATTAATCGATTAATTGGATAAAAAACTGGCACATTTTGCAGAATTTTCATTTAATGACTTAAGCAGTTTTGTTAAATATTAGAAATACATTAAAAGATGCAAACAAATAAATAATGTAATCAAAAATAAACATTTTGTTGCCTAAAATGCAATAACACAAGCATTCCTTTAGGGTAGGCTGCAAAAGTAGCAAACAATGCATCTGCAGCCAAAACAATCTACTTTACCAACATGTGAGAATCTCAGTCCTTTCTGCTTGACTTAACATTAAAGTGTGGACTAATCTTAGATTTTTTTTTCCTTTTTTGGATTAACCAAGTGGTTCTCAGTGTGGGGCGCGCTCCCTAGTGGGGGCGCAGTGCCATTGCAGGGGGGGGCGAGGGAAGCGGTATGGATGAATGAAAAAAACAAAAAAACAACAACAATTGCACAAAAGTTTCACTGTAAAGATGAAACTTTTGTTTGTAGTGTGTTTTGTTGCAACCTGAAGTGTAAAATAAACTTCAGTGGAGTTTGAAAACAAAATATGTGTAAAGGCTTATGTCTGTGTCCAGTTGATTTTTTTTTTTTTTTTTTTGGTGGGATTTTATTGTAATCCATAGGGGGCCCAGAAAATCTTTGGGATCCACTGGATTAACCAATTAATTGGATGGAAAAGTTGCCAAATAGGATATTTTGTTTACAGCATTTGAACCAGGTGAAGCTAAAAATGCCACGTGAAGAGTTCTGTATGTTTTCTTAATACAAAATGTTCACATTTTTGCTCAGTTTTGGCTTCATTGCTGCTCTGAGTGTGTTGTTCTTGCACCTATTCTTCAAAATAAAATCAGAATATATTGTACGGTCGAAACGATTAATCAGATTAATCGTGATGAATCGATTATTAAGATAATGGAGTTCTGCCACTTGAGCAGTTCAAGATAGAACCGACTCACAGAAAAATAAGTTTTTTGCATCTTAAATGGCCTTTTTTGACTTTGTGTACTCTGGTTAACAATTAATCAGTTAGTAAGTTAGTAGACAATTATTTCAATAATCAATTCATTGTGGTTAATCGATTCAGCCCTACTCCAATCTCCCATTTCTTCTGTAAACCACCAAACAGAAAACTCATCCACGCCCTTAACGAGGCAGCCTCACCTTCACTCCGACTTCACCAAAAAAAGCTCCTGCTTTAAAACCAGCCAGATGCAGAGTCAGAGAAGCCATGCTGTGTGTGATAAAAGACGGTGGTATCCACAAATCCAATCTTTGCTACCAGCAGAGACAGGTGGAGGCTGAAGCCCTAGAGCTGCAGATAACTCACTGAACCAGCCTGACCCCCCACTGAGCTCGTCTCCCTGCTTTGGGTTTCTGAAAGAGGAAGAACTCGCAGAACTTCAGCTGCCACCTACAGCCGACTAATGCAAACCTGAACAAAACCCACTCAGACTCCCCTGACGCTTGAGGCTCGGCTTCCCCTTTGGGTGAGACCAGGAACGTGAATTCATGCACAATCACACTGTTTATCTGGAGGCAGATGTTACCCTGTGCACCTCATATCAAGAACCATCTTGGATGATTTTATGGTTGCAGCTAGCGATTACTTTGGTCATCGATTATTCTGGGAATTAATTGGATAAAAAAATTTGGCACATTTTAACAACTTGAGTTCATTTCATCCAACTTTAGAAATTTGTTGAAAGATGCAAATAAACAAATGGTACAATTCATATTTCGAATAAAATACCTTATTTTAGTGAACACTTGATCAAACGTAGCAAAGGAAGCATCAACAATACCTCTAACAACAACATGTGAAAAGCTCAACAGTATAGTCCTGAGCTGGTCCACTGATTATATTTTGTATTTGTTTTGTTTTTTTTGTTTTTTTTACAGTTTTGGCTTAATTACTGCTCTTGGTGTTGTTCTTTCAGCAAATAGCCTTTTTTTGAGTTTGTATACTCTTGTTAAAGATTAATCGATTACTAAATTAATTATTTTAGTAATCACGATTAATCTGATTAATCGTTTCAGTCCTACAATATATTCGAGTTTTATTTAGAAAAAAAACAAAAATGTTTTTTTTATTTTAAATGTACTTGATATTTTTGATAATGCATGTGTCAAAAATAAATGATTTCAGAAATTACAGGGGAACTATTATACAAACATGGAATAACTGGGCATTTTCACAAATTTTATATCTTTTATCTAAAATTGACACAACAACTTTTAAGGCTTTTATAGACCTTGCAATAGCCCAGCACTTTGTATTGGCCTTTATGCATAAAAGCCCAATAAAATCGAATAAAGTTTGCAGCTGCAATGTGACAAGATGTTACAAAGGTCAGGGATTTACTTTCACTCCCTGCTTTGCATTGGACAACCACATGAAATCCAGATAAAATACATTGAGGTTTGTGGTTGTAACACAAGGTTTAAATGTTTTATTTATTTTGCAAAGCAATAGGAAATATTAAATCCCTCCTAATATTTTGTGATAGTTTATGAGATCTAAACAAATTTGTTTTTGTTTATTTATTTGTCGTTATAGCAGAAGAAACCCAACAAAGAACACGCCAACTAATAGTTTAGTTTCAAAAAGCCTCATTAAATTGGTCTACACACTCTGAGGAGGAGTTCTCCAAAGCAGAGGAAGTTTCAGGCTTTGGAGTGTCACGCTTTGATCCGCAGAGCCGGAGCGTGAGCGGTGTGTGACAGAGACGAAGAAGCCAGCTGAACTAATTCTCTTCGCAGAGACAGGGCCGTTTGAGATTCCTTCAGAGGAGGCCGTTTGAGTCAGCTGCCGTGACCGAGCGCATCCTGAGTGATCGGGGCCAGCTATGACACGCCGGCATTCATCTCTGTCAGGCGGGATGGAAGCAGGCAGGCGCTGTGCGATTCCCTGACCAATAAGAGGTGAATGGAGTTCAGGGTCGAGTGCAGATAGATGTTACAGGGGAACTGTTATGCAGAATTCACATTTTGAATGTTTTCTAGCTTCCATTTGGGTCTCTACTGCTTCTAAAACCAGTTTGAAAGTTTTATACTTACTAATAGAATAAAACATGGAGAACCATCATTTAGCTTTATCAGGACAAGAATCCAGAGAAACACCCAATAGTTCATACATTATGGACTACTTACTCTTATTAGACATGTGGAACCAATATTTAGTTTAATACTTTCATCCTTTTGTCTTTCTTTTGGTTTGTTGTTTTGTTTGTATTTCCTTCTAACTCATGTAAAGCACTTTGAACTGCCTTGTTGCTGAAAATTGCTGTACAAATAAAATTACATTACTTTTGGCAATAAGCTAATGCTTTTTGGTGTCTGGAAAATGAGCCGTTTCAAAAACCTCATGAATGTAACGTCACAAATAAGCAGGCACTGCCCGTCACCAAGTAACCTCAGTGAAGCCCACCCCGTTACCTAGCAACCCCAGGAGAGTTCCACCCGTCACCTAGCAACCAAAGCAGCTCCAGCACATTTGGTCAGCTGGTTTTACTGCTGAACAATGGCTGCTGGAAAAGACTAGGGTTTTACCGTTCAGAAAACAATTGCTGCATGCTTGTTGATTGTGCAGGAGGCCCCACTTCTGCTTTTCAAAGACTAAGACGCAGTCTGCCGTTACCTAGCAATCCAAACAGAGGTCCAACACATTTGATCAGCTGGTTTTATGACTGAATAAGCTGTACAATGGCTGCTGGGAAACACAAATGTTTTCTTGTTGACTTAACATCCAGAAACCACTTACTGGTTGTGCAGCAGGCTCTACTTCTACTTTTCAATGACATACAGTTATATAACTGCACATCTGTTTGCAGCTTTTTTCACGTGCGAGTGTAAACGTTGAGTTGGAGGGCGTGGCCAGCAGAAGCTTATTTGGATTTAAAGTGGCATTTAAGAACCATTTATGAATCAATTTTAATTATTTAGGTAAACCACATCTACTAAAACCTGTTCCCCAAAACTCAGCTAACTTTAGGCTCATAACAAGATTTCTGTCAAATCTGCATCATGACAGGAGGAATATGTTATCAAACGCTTCTGTCAGACTTAAGAAGAGAGTGACAGAAAGTGACACTCTACCCGAGCTGCAGCGGTGTTGTTTAAACTGATTAACTGTCCCGCTGTGTAAAGACACCTGCCGGGCGCCGTCATCCATATTAATGCTCCTGGCAATCTAACGCCTGGAGAAAGTTGCTTATCTGGGTGTGTCACTGTGACCCCTCTGAGAACCTCACTGACACACACACACAGCGAGCAGAGCTATCAGTCTAATGGAAAAGTAAAAAGGCTTGCTGTGGTTGACTGGAGCAGAGCAAACACAGAGAGACAGATAGGACAAGACGGGAGACAGGTGGAATACACACAGGCCTCATGTAGTTTACTGAGCACACAGAGGAAACTGCCATCATTTGTCGACACATTGTGTTTTATAACTTCTGCATGTACAGGCTGGGTGTAATGTGAATGGAAAACACCATCATGTGAGGAAAACTGACTGACTTTTTAGGTAAGTTTGGCTAAAACTAATCTAGTCTGAGTCAAGGAGGTCAAACAGAGAGGGTCACTCCATCCGAATCACCTCAGGTGTTTGAAATAAGGTTTCAAATACCAATTACCATCATTATTGATTAATCTGCCAGGTGGGAACTCAGTTAATCTATGAAATGTCAGAACAAGTTGCAGCTTTCAAGGAAATGCGCTCACTCATCAAAATGCAACGATCAGGACTTTCTTGGCCAACACCAATTTAGTGATTTAAAAAAAAAAAATCTAATAAAGTGATTTGATGCATTTAATTCACAGGATGAAGAAAAAATAAAATTTTTAACATTTGACCTGCAGATCAGAGAAAGCCAAAGTAAAATTGTCCACTTCTGATTAATTTGAGCATCCTTACTTTAAGCAGCATGATAAAGTAAATTAAGCAAGACAACAAATAAGTTTCACATTTATTAGTCTAAAATATTGAATAATTCCAAGGTTTTATTTTCTTACTTAAAATCCAACTAAATATTCAACTTTTTTCCCTCAAACAATCAGTTAATCAATCATAGATTACCAAACTCCCTACATTAGCTCTGATTGGTGACCAATAGTTCAAATACTGGAAAATCTAAAACATTTTCCTCCCAATTCATTAAATGCATTATGGCCTGCAAGAACCCCCACCATTCTGGTCTCCTACCGCTGAACCTCCAGCATTAGTAGATCATTTTATGACTGCTAGTCATAAAAGAGTGTAGCAACAGCCTTTTATGACTAAGGTTGCTTTCACAACTTATAGTCCGGTACACCGATTCGATTGGGAATCAAAACTGCGACATTTGTTAAATTTTTTCAGCTGTGATTCGCTTTCACACCGTACTGTGTCAAACGATCCAAAACGTTCAAAAAACTTGTTCCTCTCTTCACCTGTGGTGGCGCTGCAGCAAGACCCACTAAAGGAAGCAACACACAAACCTCTGAAGAAGACATGAACACAACTTTATGAAATGTGAACAAAAATGGAGAATTTAGTAATCAATTAATCGCTAACTGGAGAATACGATGAAAAAAAGCCCATTTCCTAAAAGAACGACATATTCAGAGGAATAATTAAGTCAAAACTGTACAGAAAATATATTAATTTTGTACTTAATATAATAAAAAAAACGTAGATATGTCCCAGAACTCCCCAAGTGAAAAAGTTTTAGTTTCACCCAGTTCAAATTCCGTAAAAATAACAACAATAATAATAATAATAATAATAATAATAATAATAATAAACAAAATAAAATAAAATCTCCCACTAAACACCTTTTGCTAACCAATTATCAATCATTAATTCGGAAAATTTATCAACAGATTAATATTAAATCAAGCAGAAAGGGTTGAGCTTTTCACATCTTGATGTCAGAAATATTTTTTAGCTGCAGATGAATTATGATCACGCATTCACTAAATGAATGCTGCGTTACTACATTTTAGGCAGTAAAATGTTTATATTCTTATTTAAAAATGAACTGATTTATTTGGATATTTAATGTATTTCTAATATGGTATAAAAATGTTTTAAGTAGTTAAATGAAAAATGTGCTGTATATCTATTTTTTAATTTGATTAATCAATTAACTGTCTAATTGAATACTAAACCACATTCAGTTTAAACCTGTAATTTTTTCAGGATCAGCACCCTAGGATTTAAATTGTTTGTTATTTACATCTATAAACGTTTTTCTAATATTGTATTTTAAAAAGCCTTAAGTGTCAAATGAAAAATTCGAAGAATGTGCTCATTTTTATCTGATTAATCGTTAGAATAATCGATTTAGCATTGAAATACCTGGAACAGTGGCGTTAGAGATGTTTGCTTTCATTGAATTATATATAAAAAAGCCACTTTGTGGGAGCATGTGGCATGTCAGTGATTTAAAGCAGCGTTAATCTGCACACTTCCTGGTCTTTGCTTATTGCTCAGAAGGCAGCAGCTTGTGCTGACGTGCTCTATTGGCTTAAACACCCCCGGTTCCGAGAGCCAGGCCGGGCACATTCATATTGATAACCACTGCTCTGCATGCGTGCACACGTATTGTGTTCATAAAGACCAAAATAAAGAAAGTAGCAGAGAGAAGCTGCTGACGGGGGCAGCTTTTCTCCAGCTTGAAGGCGACCACCGGCACCGGGTCGGGGGCTCCGTGCACGCCGGACCAGCCACCCTGTCCGCACGCATCTCCACCAAATCAATGCCTGCCCACTGATAGTAGCAGGCCTTTTATCACACGGCTCACATCCACAGACAGAAACACAGGGAGAACAGCCACAAATCACGCCGTGGAAGCCGTGGCTTTGTCCCGGAGGGACATCCACCGGGGCGCCGGCTGGGGCGGACCGCGCTGCCAGAAAAAGCAGTCGAGGAACGGAAAGCCTACCTTCCGACTCATCGCTGTCCCCGAGTAGAAGTAGTAGGCTATTCCCAGCACCCATAGCACCGCAAAACACAGCAACACCCTGGATTTCCTCCGCATGGCTGGGAGCTTCGCGTCGCTGTTCTCCGGTTTGCGTGTTCCGCGACACCCCGAGGGAAGCCGAGCTCTGTGTCCGGTGCGGAGCGCGTCGCTTCGCCGTGCGGCTTCGGCAGCCTCCGTTCAGTCGGTGAGGGGGAGCGGAGAGAGCAGGAAGCAGCGAGCCAGCATCGGCGGGGTTAGAGGGCAAAGGCTAAGCGACTCTAATCCAATCAAACACCGGCTCAGGCGGCGCTGGAGGAGGGCCGGGGGGTCGGCGGCGAGGCGAGCCGCGCGGTTCCGTGCCCGAGGCGGGTGGAGGAAGTCCCGATCGAGAAGCGAATTGTTAGAAAGATTCAGATGTGGCTGAAGGAGCAGAGGGGGAAATATATCACATTGTTTCAGTCCCATGTGCGGCCGATAGGGGCGCTAGACACACTTTAAACCGGGCTAAAAACAGCAAAGAAAAGATCACAGCAAAGAAGAACCTCATTGATTATTGATGATTATAATTATTAGTGATTATAATAATATATTTTTTATATTTTATGATTCTTAATTGAAATAATTAAAACTAATCATTTTAATAATTAAAAATTTATAATAAAAAAATAAATATTAATATTATTATAATTATATAATAATAAATGTTATAAAATAATTGGTATTATATAATAATTTTATTAATTATTTAATCATAAATTTATTATTAGTAGTAGTAGTCGTATATAAAACTTTACATTTCTTAAAATTAAAGTTTTATATAATAATAATAATAACAACAATAACAATTATTATTATAAAAGAAAGGGGCAATTATTGGAAGATAAAAAAGACAAAATTCCTTTGTTAATCAGTTCTCATAGAGGTCCATGTCAGTAATAGTATCAAAAATATATGTACATGCATTAAATATTTATACATATGTAAACATATAATACTGTGTTCCTTTAAATCAAGGCTAAAACCCACCTGTTGCTTTCGACCCATAACCACTGGAACATTAACTCACATATCTGATGTGTATTGAGGATTTTGATGATGCCACTCGTCAAAATGTAATGTTTGTTATTGATTTTTTCAATTAGTGACTGTATGTTGTTCTTATGACTTTTTATTTGTGTGTTTTTATGATTTAAAGTACTATTAACTGCCTTGTTGCTGAAATGTGTACCTAGATGACACCTAATTTTCTGCTCTGTGGGACAATAAAGGCTATTTCTTTTTTTTGTAGAAAATAACTGTTTATATTGAAATGACAGTAAAATATTAGTTCAGTAATAGATCATGTGTCACAAATACTTCAGTGAAGATGCAGGAAAACTAAACTTTGGTTTTGTTTCCATCTGAGAGAGATGGATCGTAAAACCTCCTGTTCCTCGTAAAAAGGAGGAATTTCTCTTTGTACCGTAGCCGAATCTCAGGACGTGATTAGTCAGGGAATGAGTCAAAGGTTGGAAATTTTCAGTTCAGCGTCTTACTGCCGGGTTCAAGGCAAACGTGACACGCAGAGGAACTTTGTAATCAGCCAGTTAAACTTTACAGAAATGAAGAAATGCTGCAGAGGCACAAGTCAGCTACTTTTATTGTGTCCAAGTCTAAAGGTTAAATCAGAAAACAAGGACCAATCAGATAAAAACCCATTTAACAGAAATATTTCTGTGATGTAAAGACATGTTTGGTACGGTAACCTCAATATATTGCCTCCAGAGGTTTTTTTTTTTATATGGCTCGCTACCCAGGGTGCTTTGTCTGGGGGTTTGAATAATATCTATTCCTAATCACAGATTACAGTCAACAGGAAGTGGATTTCCCTCTTTATTCCCTCTTTGTAAACATTAACCCGTTGGCTAACTGAGCTAGCATTGTATTCAAGATTTCTTTTATTTTAGTCTTTACTGCGTTTGATCAGCTCTGGTTCAAAATCTAATTTAAACTGGATTATTCTATGCTAAATATAAACTCATTAAAACACAGAGTAAAACCCTTGCTCCTTAAAAAACACACAAAGAATGTATAAAAATATATTTGAGAGGCTTCATGGATGCAAAGCAGGACCAAATAGTAGAGAGAGAAAGAGGAAGTTCATGTCATATCTTCCATCAATCATACTCATCTTAAAGGGAAGTGGCCAAAGCAAATGAGGTGGCTTAGCAGTGCTTGCCAACAACTGATGGTGTCATCCAGAACGTGAATATCGTCCCTGCTGCCTGGAAATTGAGTTGCTGGCTGCTTATGACAGTCTTCAGTCAGAGGATCTCTTCAGATTTGTTGCTAGACTGACTGCTACAGGAGATCCTTTACGAGAAATCAAGTGTTTTTGAAATGGCTAAAATATTTTGGTCTGATAAAAGAGTCCTACTGTTACGGCCCTGGGCCTTGTGGGCTGGGTTACAGGTGCTTTTGTGTCTTTGTGCTCCTCCCCTTTGTTGACCCGTTGATTTGGAGCACAGAGTATTTGAGCCTGGCTGTCTCCACCTTCTGGGTCGCCTTTGGCGTCCACTCTGCCGCTTGTGGTGCTCTGCTGTCGGCCTCAGCTCCCCTCCTTTTGCGCATTTGAGCTTGTCTTTGTTTTTGCACTTCAACACTTTCATATGCACTCATACAACACATCCAAGCATTTGCTTTACACCACTGACCTTCACTTTCACAATCCATTGTAGTTTTTGTTAAATATTCCTTTTTCTGCACTTTAACCGCTGCATGGTCTCCTCCCGTTTCTGTTATGACGTTGAGCCAGTCGTAAGACCTACCAACAGAGATTGGATTTGAAAACCTTTTTGAAAACACAGATTCTTAGTTCTTCTGCTTTATTTTAAAAGGCTGCATTGTGAACCCAGTACTTTGAATAGCAAATCAAATTAGGAGAGGCTCATCCAGGGCAGCATTCAAACAAGAATTGCCTCTGAATGCATCAGTCTACTGCTGGGTTGCCATAGTCAAAAAAAACCAAAAAAACATGGACTCCTTTTCCAGAAAATAGATAAATCAGAAACTGCAGATGCTGAAAATGATTTGTGATAATGAAACAACTGTCAATTTAAATCATGATGTGCAATGATTAAGTCAAAGCATATAAAAGCTCCTGTAGTCATAGTTGATAAGAATCTCAGTAGCAGTAAAACCTTAAAAAGTCTGAAATCCCTAAAATGTTCTACATTTAGTAAATGAATTGCTTCTTATGAAATAGCCACACTACTGTGTGTCTAATTTAATTATTTTTGTATCATTTGAGTCTCTAAAGAACAATTTATTACTTCCAGTAATTCATTTGCCACCCTAAGAAAAAAGCCTCTGTCCCTCCTAAATAAAAATACAGTAATCTTTACATAATTTAAGATATTGTTATACAGCGCTGCCAGAAAGTATATTTCAAATATGTCACTTCAATATTCCAGATAATTAAGCAAATTTTAATTGTGCAAAGTTAAGCTGTGGAGATGCATAAAGAAATGTTCAAATGATTTTAATTAAAAGTGTTAAATCAGGAAGTATGATTAAATCTTTGTTTTTGTAAACAAATTACCGTCAGATTCAAGAAGTCACTTGAACAGAACCTATCTGACAACATGAAGTAGGACAAATTATTTTAAAATTAACACATAAACCTGCACAAGATTGAAGGAGAATGTTCTGCCGTCAGTTTATGACTTCAAGAATATTTCATTTATTCAAGAGAAAAGGGAGTCAAAGCACACCAGCAAGTTTACATTTGAATGGCTTTAGAAAAGGTTTTGAACTGGCCTAGTCAAAGTCCAGACTTAAATCTGATTGAGATGCTTGCCATATCAGATAACTAATGATTGAAAACCCTCCAATGTGGATGAATTAAAATAATTCTGCAAAAAAAGTCAAAAGTGATGCGAATATCAAACAAACTGGTGTCAAAACCAATTATTAAAGTTTAAAGTTAAATTATTTCTCTGTATAAATTATTTGGTCACCTGAAAATTTAGTTTTATAGTTAATCAGATTATTCTTGTCTAATATTAACATTTGTTTAGTGAGCTGAAAGATTTGAGTATGATTAAACAAACAAAAACAAAAAATCACAAACAGAAGGAAGCTTAACGGTGCAGAAATCAAAATATCTCAGAAATGTATTCATACATTTATTTTTGCATTGAATATAAAACGTTATAAACAAGGTAAGCACACAGATTTATAAAACTCATGATAAAACAAACAACTAAAGTCTTCAGTGACTTTTTGGTAATTATGATCGCTTTGGGTCCGGTTGTTTTGGGTCAGACGGTGTACTTGTCCTCTCCTTGCCTCTGTGTTTTGTGGTAGTGGGTGTAGTTGCTGTAAAGCTCGTTGAACACCTCTCTGACTCCGGCGTTCAGCCCGGCTCTCAGAAACTTGATGTCCGACTCCAGGCACAGGTCCAGGACGCAGTAGACGCCCTCAGTCAGGTGGAGCTTCACGTCTGGCCGCAGGGTGACCTGCAGAGGCACAAAATATGCAGATTAAAGGAAAAGAAGAGATAATGAGGCACAGAGAGGTTTCCGCTTCATAAATCAGACATTTTCTTCACTTTATGAAGTTTAATTTTGGTTATAATAAAAATTCTTACTCCCTGCTTTCACATTTCCTTACAGAAACACTTTAATAGTCTCTTATTTTCATGGTCATGCTGATAAAGTATTCATTTATGCTTCAAATATTATTATTACATCAAACTTTTACATAATCTATGACAGACCAACATAAAGTGGTTAATAAATGTTACTTTGTACTTATTATCCAACTAAGGCTTATCTTAGGAGCCGATTATTCAATCAATTATTCTGACAATCAATTAATCAGGTAAAATAATAAGCATATTCTACATGTTTTTCATTTAACCACTTGAGCCTTTTTTTATAAAATATTAGAAATATATCAAGAGACGCAAATGAACAAATGATTAAATATTTTTTTTAATGATAAACAAAATATTCTATTCCCTAAAATGCAATAATATAGCATTATATTACTGAAGTTGAACCAGGTGAAGCTAAAACTACGTCACTTGAGGAGTTTTGGGTAAAACATTTACATACAAAGTGACTTTATCTTAAAAGTGTATATATATATAAAAACAGTTTTGGATGAATTACTGATCTGAATATGTCATTTAAAGTAAATGTCATTTAATCAAATGTTAAGTTAGTTGACAATTATCTAAATATTTGATTAATCACGATTAATCGTTTCAACTCTAATTCCCTTCACATTTCAAACAATCAATCAAGTTTATTTGCATAGCACATTTCAGCAGCAAAATGTTTTACATAAGAAAATCCAAAAATTACAAAGTTATAAAGAAAACATCATGCAGTCAGCAATTGAACAAACATTTTGATGAGAGTCGTCACCAAAACATTAAATAAGTTGGTCAATGTTTGTTTTATTATGGTTCAAAAGTAACTCTAGACCTGCGTGTTTTTAGTCTAGATTTAAAGGAACTCAGTGTTTCGGCTGTTTTGCAGTTTTCTGGAAGTTTGTTCCAGATTTTGTGGTGCATAGAAGCTGAAGGCTGCTTCTCCTCGTTTGGTTCTGGTTCTGGGGATGCAGAGCACATAGCAAGAATACAAAATCTTACCATGTAATTCTGGTCTAGTTTCTAGTGCAAATATATTAGTACGCTTAAAATAAGACAAATTAACTTACAAGTATGTTTTCAACAAAATACAGGAGCTTATTTTCAGTAAATGACTCCTTAATATTGATGAAAAATTATTAGCTCAGTTGGCAACAAGAGGAAAATGTGTGATAAGTGAAACAATCAGCCAATTGAAACAGTATTTTCCATTAATGTTAAGGGATTATTGACTTAAAATAAGCTCCAATATCTTGCTGAATATTTACTTGCAAGTTAGTTTTTATTATTTCAAGTGTATTAAGATGTTTGCACTAAAAACTAGGTCAGAAATATTTGGTAATATTTTGTATTTTTGTAGTGCAAAGCAGAACAGAGTCCTGCACTCTGTTCTGAAGCTGGACCTTCGTTTAGAGACACATTTTGTTTATTAAAGTGAATATTTTGATCCACATGAGGCTGAGCTGCAGCTCAACATGTGAGACAAAGAAAAGCAGACAGAGCGAGCTTTTCTTTCTGCAACAACAGGTAAACACACCCTGGTCGAACAACAATCATCGTGATCGGCGAACCCTAACAAGGCAGCAGGACATTTAATAGCTTCTGCTTATTCATCTCAGATACATTACACTCATCGGGGGTTCAGGTGGCGTCCGCCGTGACGAGGTCCGCGCCGCAGACATTTGTGAGACACGGCGGCCGCTCGGAGCCGCCCATGCTAAGTGATTTAAACAGCAAGGCTCCCATTATGAGGAACACAACCTGTTATGTGTCACCACAAGCACCAGCTGATGAAATGCGATGAGGAGTTCAGGGAATCTCCAAATGCATCATTATCTTTTTACTCCGGTGTCAACTTCTCACCCGTGTGACTCACTAATGTGTTTCCTGGTGTTTGTGCTTTTATGTTTTATGATAACTGAGCTTTCTAAGTGATAAGAAAATTGCATAATAGTGAGCAGTATTTAATTTCTTCCTGTCTTGGAATACAAAATAAGCTAAAACTAGACTAAAGATGCAAACAGCATCGTTTGAAGACGGGATTTATTAAAGAAGACATGTTAATGTTAATAATTACAATAAATTAAAGAGGTTAAAATCAGGACCTTTCAGTAAAAAAAATGCATAAGTGTATTTCTTCAGTAACACTTTATTTGACAGGTTGTGAATAAGACTGTCATGACACCATCATAAACATGTAATAACACCTGTCATAAACATGAATAAGTCTTCATGAATATTTATGAGTCTTGTCATAAAGTGTCATTCGGTAAATCATGAAATTTTTAATACAAAGTTGACATTATTCAAAATGTCTTTGTTATGATAACTTGACATTAACCAAGAAATAATGATCTGACATTAATTTGTTATAAAAGTATTACTGATTAAACTTTAGCTTAAATAACATAAAGCTACATAATTTTTTTAAAATAATTTTCAGATGAAAAACTCCTACAATTAGTTGAAATATGGGGAACAGGGTTAACATAAAGACTATAGAATGACTCCTGGCTGCTATATTGGGATTTGATTTTAAAAACAGATCAAACAGATCATTAAATTATCTCTAACTTACATACAGAATATTATTTTTTTTAATGCACTAGTTAAATATACTGCCTGGCCCAAAAAAAAATCGCCACCAAAAAATGGTCACACTCTAATATTTTGTTGGACCGTCTTTAGCTTTGATTACAGCCCGCATTTGCTGTGGCATTGTTTCAACAAGCTTCTGCAGTGTCACAAGATTTATTTCCATCCAGTGTTGCATTAATTTTTCACCAAGATCTTGTATTGATGATGGGAG